>JAJMBT010000042.1:0-120731 GCA_030565385.1 Kodamaea neixiangensis
TTCCCAATGGGTATTGGATATTGGCAACTCTCACGGGGGATAAGAGCTGAATCTTATCAAACGCTTATTGGGGGAATAAGCAGTAAACTCCCATGAAGGAATAGATTGAGGTTTTCAAAAGGGACCTTAGTTCATGGGGGATGAATTCTTTGGTCGTCTTCTTGCAGCCTAGGGGGGTCAGCTGTTAACCTTTAACTTCTCATTGGGGGGGATGAGATGGAATAACCAGTAGGGGGAAGGTTATTTAATAGTTGCAGCTGTTGCTCACGGGGGGATGAACTTCAGTCAAGGTACAACTTATGGGGGACTCAGTTAAATTCTTTTCATTTACTCATCGGAGGAATGAGTAAGAGCCACTAATGGGGGGAAGTTGTTTAAACAGCTTCTCTATTTTCAAAGTCATTGTATTTCCGGGGATGATCAAGCACTTCGCGAATGTGCTTAACAACCACGTCAATTCCATGCACAATTCCTGCATTGGATGAACCTTTTTCTGTTGTAGCTCTAGTCTCGGGCAACTAACACTGAATTAGTGCCATTGATCTAGTTGAAGGACTCGGGGAAGTAACTTCGAGTACAAACAGCACAAGAACCTGGCAACACCAAAACGAGTTGCAAATCTCTTAACTTAACCGCAGCAGCTAACCAGCAAGGACCAATAGTTACAGCCTGACCCTCACGGGGGTCTGTAAGACAGTTGCGTAGCTTTGATGTGACCCTTTGATCTTTTCACCGGTGATAGGGTCACAGTCTTTCACTTTAGCTCACGGGCTATAATTCTATACACTGCAGTATTGCGAATGAACTGGCCGAATCAAGTCATCTCTGCTTAGATTGTAAACAGTCAAACCTCGAGAATCGGATTGCTAAACTTTTGTAAGTATTCACTCAGTTCTCTTGTGATGTCGCATTGGACGTCACAGAGCACTCGTGTCCCCTGGGCCGGACTCTCCAGGCATCTCTTCGGTATACAGCGGTCATTCCCTTCATGTGAGAACTAGCTTCCGCTGCCATCGTCTAAATCTACTCACACGGACTCAAGGTCCTTCTCATTGTCCAAGTACTTCGACTTTATTTTGAGTTTGTACAAAAGGCGATTTTGAGGCACGACTTTTTTGCAGCCAATTCAGATTAAGAGCCAGAATACAAACCAATGGTTAGAGTTGAAAAAAAGAAGAGGCTGTCATGTAGAGCCTAGTTAGAATGAGTA
The DNA here is from genome assembly GCA_030565385.1 of Kodamaea neixiangensis. Taxonomy (NCBI): domain Eukaryota; kingdom Fungi; phylum Ascomycota; class Pichiomycetes; order Serinales; family Debaryomycetaceae; genus Kodamaea; species Kodamaea neixiangensis. The sequence continues at coordinate 1,211 of JAJMBT010000042.1, forward strand.
CTACGTGCTCTTGCTTCTCACTCGCCACTTTCATATACTGCTTCAGAACATGATATTTATCAATAAATAGTTCTATATCCAGATTCAAAATTCTTCATGGTTCTCGATCTACAAAATTTAAAGAAACAAAATGTATGAGTATACAGTAATAAAAAAGGATGTCGGGTTATTTTGACCATGTTGACGATTTATGAATCAATTTTTGAATATTGTTGTTATTTTGAAACTTTTCAACAAAGATTTATAATTTTTTGAAACGTCTTATCTGTACCATCGTGATGATTGAGCCATCAATTTTTGTTCGAAAAATACTTCAATAAGTTTATCAAATTGAATCAAGTGCGAAAACCGGCAATATATCGAAGATTTAATTTGGTAAACAGCTTTTAACCGAAGCCTTCGCAAACATGCAAATGAAAGTCAGTTCATTCCTAAGCTCTTCCCCCCCGAAAAGAACCCAGGCCCCCCCTTTCTTTCATTCCCCAATGCATGCTAAGAAGTCCCCAATTTCCAGCTGCGCACCAATTAAATTCGTGTTGCACCATTCGCATTGATTTTTGATACCTTTTGAAACGTCTTTCACAAGTACATAAAATTGTACTTCATACCATCAAACCAATGGACATAGCCCATCATCGCATAAACAACCCATTCTATATAGTCTTTTTTTTTTTTTTTATTTTTTTTTTTTTTTTTTTTAACAACAGCTTTGTAAACCTCATTCTATGCTGCCATTCCTTTATACTGCAGTAGAGGTGAGCAGTCTTCAATGAAGAAGGCAGTCTTAATAAGACTTGCGAAGACCAAGAACTGAGCTCTTAATCTTGCTAAAGAATCTGTGCGCCCTTGATTTTGGAAACTCCAAGTCTTCAAGAATGTCGAGCAGAATGTCTTCAGGAACAACGGGGCTCATGTCGGGCTCCGGCTCAACGTCAATATCCAAATCGGTGGACTCCGCTACCATCTCCCATTCCTCAGGTTTGGGAAAGCGGGACATTCCACCACGATGCTTAGGTGGTGGAACCCATAAGTCTCTCTCTGACATTTGGATTCGAGCAGGAGGATCATGAGGATGAAAGTACACCCGTTCTGTTGGAGGATATCCAACATTTGCAACAAATTCAGGAGCTTGATTTCTTGACTTCCTAATCTTTTTGTAACGCTTCAGTTCAGATTTGGAATCAGCGTCCTTCTTAATTGCTCTCCAACGCCTTCTACCTTTGACGTCTGCTTTCAAATATTCATTGAAAAGAGAATAGAACAATTCTGCTGCAATTGCACACATGTACTCTTCGAATCCTTGGGTTCTTGGGTTACACTGATAAACTGTATAGTACAGAATCAATTCGTCTCTCATTTGGTGAGACCGTTCCCTGTTTTCTGGCATTTGGCACCAAACCCAGAAGTCGGTCACAGTCATCAGTCTCAAGTCCTGGGTGCGAAGAGCAACCTGAAGTGTGCTGATGGAGCTGAATGGAAACCGGAAAAAGTCCAACAACTGTTCAACAATAGAGATTGCATGCTTTCCATCCTTGTTGTAGATTGCACACGCAGCCATGCCATCAATATCATATTGTGTGGTATGCGCATTTTGGGTGTCTCTCCAGGCAGAAGCAAGGGTAGCCGACGTTTGTGGGTTAAGAGTCTTCATGTGAGTTCTCAATACATACTCAATGGCACTGTTTGACAACTCGTGCGAAATTTCCAAGCACTTTCTTGCAAGCTCAAGGCTACGGAAGTTACTTGAGATAAACCCTTCGTACTTCCTCTTCAATCTGCGAATTCCCTTCTCCAAATGCTCGTACTTGATAACAGGGACTGGAACCTGGTAGACTTCAAGTAAGTTAACAACATTATAGTTCGAGATGGGCAAGTCCTGGAACCTGCACTTATTAGTGCAGCTCTCATCAAGAAAGGTCAAAACCATATCCACCGTTGCCATAACCTTTTGGCTGTTAATGTCGACCATCAAGGGAAAGTCTGGAGTTGGTAAGAACTCCTCCTCTTTGGCAGTGTGCTTGTAGTATTCCTCAACAGCTGCGAATTTGTCATTGCAGCTGTCTCCCTTCTGGAAGAGAGGTTTGAGTTCGGTGTACAAGTTGTAAAATAAGTTGTCTGGTGGTACCCAGTCAACTGGAGTTTTTGAAGGCCCAAAGGGACAAGTTGGAAAGTCGATAGTCCTCTCGTCCTCCTCTTCAAACATTTTCCTGATCTTTTTGAGAGTTTTCTTAACTTTCTTCTCGCGTACAGCCTTCTCGTAAACAAGTCGGTAGTAATAATCTTCCAAATCTTCGTATATCATCTTGTTTTGGTTTTCTGAATGCATAAAGATACTGGTTAACGTGAATTAGATTGCGTTAAGACAGTTAGATGTTTGTGCTGAACAATTTTTTGCAGCCTAAATTTATATACAAAAAGTTCCTGTTTGTGGATTTTGCAGGGCACAAATGGAAATGGTGGGCCAAATGGATGGTATCTAAAGGTTACCTGAAGTGCATTCAGTAAGTACTGTAAGTTCGTTAAATCGTGTTCGATACCAACCTGTTCAGTCAGGTATTAACTACATGCTTAAAGGTATGACTGTTTAAATATGAAGAAGAATCTAACAAGCTTGAAAAGTATGCGTAGGGTCATACAATCTCATTCATTCTTTTTGTCTAGCGCTTCATACTCTAAATCCTTGTAGTCTGGCCACAAGCATTTCCACCAGAAGTGAAATTGGGAGTATGGGTAAGTTGTAAAATTGTACTTTTCAGTAGCATACCAACTTGTGCACCCACCAAATGGAGTTCCAAACACAGATTTCTTTAAATCTCTTTGGATTGTGGTAAACCAGTTGGAGTATGCTTCAGTCTTTACGCAAACTGATTTTGCAGAGCCGTCTAAAACAGGTTTGGCAACCTTTGAGAAGTAATTCAAAACGTTTTCACAACTTTGAACAAACGAGGAGTGGCCAGTTGCCAAGTTTGGTCCACCAACAATAAACAAATTTGGAGCATCTCTAACCAAGGTAGTTCTGTAAGCACTTGGAGCGGTCTCATTCCAGAGTGTCGTCACATTGAAACCGTTTCTTCCGGTAACTTCAAACGGAGTGGCGCTCTTTTGAATGTTGTATCCAGTGCAAGCAATAATTACATCCGCTTTGACTTCCTCACCATTGGTTAAAATCACGGAATCTTCGGTGATCTTTTCAATTCCTCCGCCCTTGACGTCAACGCGAGGGTCATGCAACGAGTCCAAGTACTTGTTGTCGAAAATCAATCTCTTGCATCCAATCTTGAAGTCAGGAATGATGTGTTCCTGGAACTTCTCAGGACAGTTCTTGCGCATGTACCTCAACGAAACGCGAGAATTAGCTCTACGGAGTATGCGGGAGAAGAATCCATTTCCCTTGTAAATGGGAAACCTCATTTCAGCCAATAAAATGACGAAGACACGCAAGGCAAGCAACAAGTAATACGAAAACGATATCTTTTTGTAAATCTTTTGAACAATAGGAGGAACCGGTGGCATAATGTACTGCTTGGAGCGAGCAATCTGTACAACGCTCTCCGGTTTGTAGTCTTTGAGTAAGTTAGGAACAAGCTGACATGCCGAGCAGCCACTTCCAATGACAACAACCTTTTTGTTCTCGAGTGAGACCAGATGGTCATAAATGGCCGAATGCATATAGTTTCCCTTGAAGTTCTCCAACCCTGGAGCTTTCAAGTGCAGTGGAACCACCAAACCTCCAGCACCTGCAATGACCACTTTAGAAGTGTGTTCAATCAACTGACCATTTTCAAGGTCGCGAATATACATCGTCCAGTTTCCTTCATCATCGTTGTATTTCACTCTTTCAATGGCACGTTTGAAGCTGGCGTGCTTGGCCAAGTTGAATTGTTTAACCACACCCATGATATACTCGTGGATTTCATATTGAGGTGGCTGTATACTGGACCACGAACTGTTCAACACAGTAGAAAGCGAATACCACAAAGCAGGAACATCAGAAGCACAGCCAGGATATGTGTTTGCGTACCCTAAAATGTTAGTATCATGTCAACCAAATCAATGATCTACACTTACATGTTCCCCCAAAGCTATCATGCTTCTCGAAAAGAACAAAGTCTGTTTCCTTCAACTCATGAATAAGTTTAATGGCACTTGCCATCCCTGAAAACCCAGCCCCAACAATAGCTATCTTCGAGTACGACTTCTTAACAGGAAGCGAGTCGTTTTTTGGATAGTTGCCAATATGGTTAAGGACCTTGTCAGCATCCTCATACTTGACTCTATACTTCATAGGGTTCTCATGCGATTCATTAGGAATCGTGATGGTATTACAGTAGGACATCTTGATGTGCGTTGCTTGTGGTGAAACTCTCGATTACCCAACCTCTTTATACAAACCGCAATTCACATATGCATATGCGTAACGATTCTGTGGGGTGAAATCATCACAATGTGTTGAGAAGTTTATTCACCATGTGAATTCTTCCAAACGTTAGACAACAAGCTGAACCAGGAAATGTGAAAAATGAGCCGAGCTCTTCATGTGAGTGCCTCAGGGAGACAACTGAGTCTTTTTGTTCATCAGATTTGCTGACTCCGGCCGTTTAAGCTCATTTTGGGATTGATAGTGACGACGCTATTTTTCGAAGCTATCAAGTAGCATATATGGAGAGACTCGTGCTTCTCGAACGGAAAATCCTTGGGAATATGGACTGAAAGCCGAAATGAGGGGTACCTGGGGCTCTTGGATTGTATAATCAGTAACGTTACAGTACATGCATTCTCTTCACCAGATAACATTGTGCAAGCAATTTCTTTCAAATGTCTAAATGTTTAAACATGGGGTATGGGGTATGGCATCGGGATTGGTTCATGTGGAGGACCAGGTCAATAAGTCCGGATCAGGTTAATCACACTGGGGTATAGGGTGTCATCCGAGCTGACATGAACGACCCCATCAGTTAGTGTGCAGCTGATTATTCAAAAAACTATCACTGGTGGCGGAACAATGGCTGATCGTTGACATCACATTGTATTCTACTTCACAGTCCTCAGAGTCTGAAAGGCAATGGTGTGAGGATTGAATAGACCCATGCTACAATAATGAAAAAAAATAATGAAGGATGCGGGGTTCGAACCCGCGCGGACACAGTCCAGCAGATCTTAAGTCTGCCGCCTTAGACCACTCGGCCAACCCTCCAAATTTACAATTTTTTAAAAATCGCAAATAACAATAGTGTGATTGAGTATTACATAACCAGAATTTTGAAAAAAAATTTTGAATGTGCTGTTGTTTCTTAGTCTATTTGTATAGCTATGATTATCTACTTGCTCAACCTGCCATTGAGATCTAAAGGATTGAAGAAGATGAATTAAAAAATCAATTAAGGTTCTAGTTTGTTTTCACTGCCTCGCCAATTATTAAGTTTGTCCTGTATCATTCTCCATCTTCCAGTATTGACCGTCATTTTAATCCTTTAGCTGGGAGAGAATAGTACTTAATTATCTTGGGAGATATTCTTGGTGGAATTGTCCACCCACTTGTAGCTCCATCGACATCGTGTTGGCAGTAGCCAGCTTTGTCTTACTTGCGGCGAGAACCTGCTGGCCCTATGGCACACTTAATACTGGACAGTATTACCTTGATGGTAGTCGCTGTTGTTGTACGATTATGACCATGTTTCTATTGTCCAATCGATAATCACTTTCATTTTCAATAACTCTTAGTCGAACCGCCTTCTGGAATCGATATCTCTGGAAGCAAATCATCTGAAGAAACCCTGGTTCTTCAGTTCATCTTTGAATACCTTCCATTTGGTGTACAACGGAAGCTTCCTACTTCCAAATTGCATCCAACTGTTCGGCTCGCCGAGCAGTAAGGTATCACCCTCCTCCAAAACAAACCTCATGTCTGTTCTAGCCAAAAGAATCACGTCTTGATCTAGGTCCACCATATCTATAAATTTGCCAACCCGTTGGACCCTTCGCACCACATTGCGTGGTACCTCCTTTGATTTGCTGTCTGCAGCAAGTATGTAGTTGAATCTGTTGAGCTTGAACCAGCCAAGAAACCGATGTACATCGAAATTGGCCAACAGAGTCGCCAAACTAGGCTGCAAACTCATCCATTTACTGAACTCATTAGTTACTTCCAAGAACTTGAGGTTGGCACCACTCCTCTGTAAAGAAACAAACGCATTCCTGCTGAATAACGACATAGCAACGGTCATTGGTATCGCTTTTGGTTTCGAAACCAATGATGGTCGTTGTTGTGATTGTATAGTCACCAGAGTATTCTCCAGTGTGATACCTTTGGGTTTGATTGAGGATTTGGATAGTTTGACAATTTCTCTGGCAGTTTGTTGTTCGACGTTTCCATTGATCTGTCCTAAGGGTGTTCGTTTTGGTTTAGCACGCAGTGGTTCTTTTGTTTTGATGACTCCACTGGAACGTTTGTTGATTTCTCCATTGAAGGCTTGTGAAAAACGATGACTTGAACTCAGTATCCCCGAGTTCAACCGCCTCTCTTTGCGCATCCTCTTCAAATTGGCCTCATTCTGCCGCTTGTACTGTTCAAATGGATCCTTTCGACTGTTCATCATCGATCATCAAAACGCGTTGAAATTACAAAAACATATCACAGGGTTAATTTTCTTCGCTTTAAGCTCAAGCACAAATCGACTACGGTGTCTCTACATCGGTGTTTAGGAAAACAGATCGATTCTATTACTCTAGTTAATCTAAAAATGAACTCCAATGGGGAGTATGAAAATGTGCACAATGTAGAAGGTGTTACTTCTTCTTCATCTTCAGTAACAGGACAGACGAGCTATGGGAACTAATTGATATGTTCTCTTGGTTGCGGTCGGACTTTATTCCTGAATGATGATGATGATGATGGTGATGGTGTAATCTGCCAAACAATGAGTGACCGGTAGACTTACCTTTCACCAAGGTTGGTCTTTTCTCTGGAAGAGACGATGACAATGAAAAGGACGATGCGATTGTTTCATCATCTGGGTCGTCGTACAATGGAGCAGGTGCTTCCATAGGAGTGTCTTCGTCATCTTCCAATGCTTGTGCGTATGTTGGAACCTGTGATAACTTGCTCACGTCCAAACTACTGTTGTTTTTGGAAACAGTCAACGACGATGGCTTGGACGACTTTACGCTGGGTTCGGACGGCTTTCCGAGAATACCCAGGAGTTGCTCAGCAATGCTTGAGTTGACAGCTCTTGGCATCTCAAAGTATGATGTGAGGTCTGTGGAGGAGTTGATTGGCGAGTTGCCGGCACTCTGGATGCGGAACTGCTCGAGTGGAGTTTTGGACGAGTTTATGTCGTAGACACAGTCGAAGACATGCTTTTGGTAGAGCGGAGGAGCAACGTCTTCGCGGTCCATGTCATTATCGTCCAGCTCAACGTCTTCGTTGTCTGATGTCACTGTGCTTGTGAGTGTAGGGGTGGTTGCTCCCTCGGGAGAAGCAGCCTCCTCTCTCTCTGGGTCGTGTTTGTCCTTCTTGAAGACAATAAACTCGCGAGACTTGTCCACGGCAAACGTGTTGTGCTGCAGGTCAATGTAGTAGTATTTCCCAATGACGTGACCGGAGTTGGCACTAATGTAAACGTGAATAGGCAAGTTTGCTCTCACTTCTGACACATGGCCATCGCTGTTTTTGAATTGAATCGAGATACGCAATCTGTGTTTGACCTGGATCATGCCGTTTCTCAAGTTGCAGGATGGAGTGAGATCTTTGAGTTGGTCGGATACCTTGAAGTGAGTTCTAATGATCCATCTGTCCAAGCCTAGCTTGTCTTGGCTGGGTACAACCAAGTGTTGTTTCAGGATGATGTGTTCCCAGACAGGGGACTTGCCGTCCTCGTGCTGTAAGTCCGAGTGTTGTATGATGCAGGCTCCGATTGCTTTCAAGGATAATCCTTTTGCAATGGGGATGATCAAAATGTTGATGGGAATGGTAGATCCTATGGCAACACCCTTCTTTTGTAGACTGACACTATATTGAAGCTTTCCAGGCCATGAGTTTTCAATGTCGATGTTGTCAATCAAGTTGAGGTTGCGTGGGTGTAAAGTTCTGTAGATTCTCACCACCTTGTGGGTGCTCAAAGTCTTCTCAAAGCGGCCTCTTTCGATGCTACAGTTCAATCTGTAGAGCAATGTAGCGGTTCCCAATCCTTCAGTGGTTTGGGGAATGTCATTGGGCAAAAACACAGTGAATGGCAAGTTGTAGTTTCCCTTTGGGAGCAAGAACGAGTGGTTGGAGCCCAGTTTGGCGTTTTTGAAGGGGGTCCCATCGACACCACTCTCAGGCAACTTCAAGATCTTGGAGTCTTGTTCATTCATGGAGCTCAACATGGGTTGTGATTTGGTCCTGGAAAACAAGGGTCTTGATCCTTCTGAGGATAAGGAGGAGGAAGACGAGTCATGGCCTCTGGACAGCAATGCAACATCAGAAGCATCACGAGACCCATTCTTACGCTTACTCTGAAACTCCACCTTGGAGTATCTTGTAAACCTCTCACCGTAATTTCCATACACCACAGTGCCTTCTGGGCTGGTCAACAAGTTCTCCCAATCGACCTTCAAGACACATAATCTTTCGACCAACTGGTTGATGACATGGCCTGCTTCCAGCCGTTCAAAGTACTCGATGTTGTACTCACCAGTCAACAGCAACTTGACTCGCTTCACGTGCATATCCTCTGGAATAGAGAACTTGATGCTCCCTTCAAAGGGAACCAGATCAATCTCATTCTCGTTGCCCTTGAGTATGAGGACATCCTTGTGAGGAGACCGTAACTTGACATCAAAGAGCGGAAGAAAGTTGATGTGGTGCTTAAACATTCTTTTTCAGACTCACCCCGGGTCTTATTGCTTCGTGTTCTATTGCACCCTTGGTCTGATCCCAGAGTTTTTTGTACAGGGCTGTTCGAGCTTCAAAAACGTGGAATGGTGCACAAATATATACTGGACTGAGGGTCGATGTAAGCCCAGTGTGCGAGCTAAAAAAAGCAGAGTTTCTAATGCAAGCAATCGAGTGTGAGGCGGGCGTACGTGGCTAGTGAATTGTTCCGGGAGCGAGGCCGTGGCGAGATTTTGAACGACGAGATGAGATAAGAACACAGGTGGCCATAGCCACAGGTGTAGGGTCTAGAGGTGGTGTATAGGAGTTGAGTGCCGAGGGGATGTATAGGAGTAGCTACAAGGGGAACAAGAATCATATGAAGATCACAACCAGAACACCGATAAGAACAGCAACAGAAGCATCAGCAGGTATGGAATGCCCATTAATTTTAGCTTTGAGTCATCGGGTTGTACGTTTGTATTAACGAACCATTGGTTTAAGGTGCTTGTGGATTTGGGTTAGTGTAAGCTGATACAGTTGTAGTGCAGAGGTGTAGATTATTGGATACTGGACCACTTGGTGATTGGTGGGATACTCAAGTGTGACTCCTGTGTATTGTTGCTTCATGTAGGTCTGATGTCATAATTATCATAACCAATAGGAGGAGTTTGACGTATTTATAACGGCATGCATTCTCCATGGGGTGGAATATTCGAGTGCGTCTTCCTGATTCAGCCGGGTTGGATTGGGAGTGTGCGGCCGTGCAGTGATTTAGATGGTACAATGATGGTACAATGATGGTGCTGATGGACTATCGGGGCCGAGAAGGGCATATACTGCTTCAAAGGCAATTTCAAAGGCAATTTGATTGGTACACCTGGAATAACCTATCATAACTCAGAGTAGTGCGTAGTACGCGTGATGCAGGGACAACTTATAGTACGGAGTACATAGTATATATACTATATACTAGAAGATGTACAGGTAGACATGTACAGGTAGACATGTACAGGATTTAGCTCAACAGTATTTGAACCATCGGATGCAACCAAGTGGTTCTTATCTCTCCTTTGTTTAATTTCGCTGTAGAGTTGCCTTCGTGCAAACTAATAGTTTATACGTTTATCGAAATGTAGAAGCAATATAGACGTTTGTTAGACCGTAGCACTTATCATGATATACACCATATGCACATATTATATAAATTCATCATGTAGTACTTCTACGTCGTGTACTACTTACATGGAGTACATATTATCCTATCATACAAAATACCATAGTGCCATAACCTTTCTTTTATTCTATTCACATCAAGTCAATAGACTGTGAGTACCACCGTAGCGCATATCATGTTAAGCACCATAATTGTATGCACATATTGTATAAATTCATTAAATACTACTTCTATGTTATATACTACTCATATATTATACACTACTTATATGGTATACACTACTTCTATGTCATATACCACTTCTATGTTATATACTACTTCTATGTCATACACCACTTCTATGTCATATAATACTTATACGTCATAAACTACTTCTATGTTATATACTACTTGTATTGTATATACCACTTATATGTAATATACTACTTATGTATTATATACTACTTCTATGTCATATACTACTTATACGTCATAAACTACTTCTATGGTATATACTACTTATATTCTATGTACCACTTATATATTATATACTGCTTCTATGTCATATACCACTTCTATGTCATATACCACTTGTATGTCATATACTACTTGTATGTCATATACCCCTTATATGTCATATACTACATATATATTAAATACTACTTATATATTAAATACTACTTATATATTAAATACTACTTATATACTATGTACCACTTATATATTATATACTGCTTCTATGTCATATACCACTTCTATGTCATATACCACTTGTATGTCATATACTACTTGTATGTCATATACCCCTTATATGTCATATACTACATATATATTAAATACTACTTATATATTAAAAACTACTTATATATTATATACTGCTTCTATGTCATATACCACTTCTATGTCATATACTACTTGTATGTCATATACCACTTATATGTCATATACTACTTGTATGTCATATACCACTTATATGTTATATACTACTTGTATGTCACATACTACTTATATGTTATATACTACTTGTATGTCACATACTACTTATATATTATATACTACTTGTATGTCATATACTACTTCTATGTCATATACCACTTCTATGTCATATACTACTTCTATGTCTTATACTACTCATATATTATATACCACTTCTATGTAATATTATCCGAGATACCATACAAACACCATAGTACCCCCTAATCACAACTACATCATCTACCATTATCCCCTTTTATTCTATTCACCAAGTCAAGTCTACTCTCAATAAACCTTCTCAAACTCACTAAAGAAATCCTCAACTACCTCAACACACCAGAAAGTACTGTCCGGCTTGACAAATCCCAAGTGTCCTCCCATGTTGGTTTCAACCATGGCCAAGTATGGATTAGAAGCGGTCTCCATGTATGGAAGTCTGACACTCACAGCTGGATCGTCGGTCGAGCTGATGATCAACGTGGGTGTGTTGATAAGATGCATTCTATTCACAGGCGAAGTGTCTCTGTAGTACTGGAACACATTATCGTATTTGGCCATCTTGCAGGTGAGAACGCTGTCAAACTCATAAGTCTTCTTGGCGTTCTTGGCCATCTTCCAGTTTTCTTCGCTGAACAACTCTGGGTTGTGCTCTGACAACACCTTGAAGTTGACCTTGACGAGGTTCTGCAAGAACAGCGTGAGTGCTGGGTTCAACAAGTAGCTTCCAGTCCACGAGTTTTGCAAGTGGTAGGCGGAATCAACCAAGTCCCAGGGACATCCAACAAGACACGCAGCCTTGACAAGAGAATCTCTTTGCTTGTCTTCGTAGTTGAAGGCTCCCAAGTAGTTGCCCAAAAGCACAGCACCAAACGAAAACCCAACTGCATACAATGGTCTCGTTGGGTATCTCTTCTTGAACTCCTCGAGAACGTCTCCGACATCCGTAGTTGAAGCAGCAGTGTACAACTTACCACTGGTGATCTTGGTTCTACAGCACCCTCTCGAGTTGATGACAACCACGTCCCAATCAGGAGTCTTCCGCTTGACATTGTCACTCAAGTTTCTGATCATCGTTTCGTGCGATCCTCCGGCTAAACCGTGAAGCACAACAACAATAGGCACTCCGTCTTTGGGCTGTTCTGGTTTCTTAACATCCTGCAATTCCAGAGCAGTGAAGAAACGCGTTCTTGGATGCAACCTAGGCGACCACTCAGGCAATGTTTCCTTATAGGTCTTTGCAAACACCTCCTTCGGCTCCGATGGAATAGCCCAATCCAACGAACAGCTGCCCCCATCCGCATACTCAAAAATCTCTCGGCCATAGTGGATCAAAAACTTCTTCGTCGAGTTGCTGTTGGCATAGTACAACGTCTGGAGCGATCCATTGAACAATAACGGATTCAACCACAACTTCTTGTTAGGATCTATAACATCCATCTTGGTCTTGACAAACTGATTGAACTTTAACGACTCCTTAGAACGTGTAGGCAATGACACAGACGTATCATCGCCTGCCTGATGAATCTTAATATCAGATCTAAACCCCCAATTGAGAATACCCATCTCTTCGTTCAATGATATCGGACTTTTCGATCCCTTCAATCAACTTAAATACCTCGATGAGCCTTTTTTGTTGGTCGATTTTAGACCTCGGTCCAGGTCAGTTTGTACTCAACATTTCACCGTAACGAGATAGGTTTACTAATGCTGCATTCACCATCCTTCCTACTTGAGCAACATCTGCAGACCTCATCGGTGTCTCGGTCTTTATCTCCACTGTTATCTAAATTCATTATTAATGAATATCAAATCTAAGAATCCGATCATCAAGGAATGCACTAAGGCATTTGTACGTGGCTTATGTATTGTAGTTTATGGAATTTCTCGGTGGGGATAAGTCTAGCTTGTTTGTGAGATTATCTTCCTCATACTCGCGGCTTTAATAGCCAGTTTCGATCTATTTGAAGACTCGCTGTTCTTGATGTGCCCTCTGTCGTCCAAGTCCACCGATCCCGCGCTCTCAAACACAGAAACTTGGCCAGCCAACAATCCCAAGGTCTCTAACACCTGGGACGGCTCATTCAAATGTGCCGTCGCGATGGTTTGCTTCGATGCCGGCCCCACGGCAACTGGGTACACTCCATAACTGCCGTACTGGTTCTGTGGCATCTTCTTCGCAAGCCACTGCCCTTCAATCTCCTTGAGCGACCGGAACATGTCTTCATCCGTCATGTCGTCCCCTAGACACAACATGAAGTCAGGTAACTCTGCGGCCGGCACTTCCTTGACCTCGCTCACCGGCAGTGGGTCCTGCTGCGCCCCGTGCTTGGCCAACACCAACCTCTTCACAATCTCGCCCTTGTTCACAAACTTGGGTCTCACCTCGATATTGGCCTTGCCTGACATAACCTCAACGTCGTACTCCTTTCCAACCGTTTCTCTAAGCTCTTTCAAGCACTGTTCCGCCTGGTACTGACCCAACTCAGGGTCCGATCTACGGTAGTGCCATGTCAAGGCAACCTTTTTGCGCTCGATACTCGACCCCGGTGTCTTTTCCGTGTACTGTCCAAACACCTCCTCCACTTTCACCTGCCACGACATGTCAAACGATGCAGCTAAGTTCACCCATTCTTTCGAACCAACGTCTCTCATAAAACACCCGTGCTCAGCAGAAAGCCCGACCTTCTTTGACCCGAGCCACTTGTCCAAGAACGCCTGGTCTCTACCGGAAATGATCCAGATTTGGTTCTTGGGGTCCGCACACAAGGTGTCCAAAATCGTAATGAGTCTTGCAGACGGTATGGCAGCTGCAGGGTCCCGCACAATCGGCGTGAGCGTCCCGTCATAGTCAAACAAAAACAACCGGCGTTGTGCCAGCTTGTAATTGCTGAGCAACAATGGTCTGTTCAACGCTGGTGTGTAGTGCGACTCGTGAGTGTGCTCTAAAACTCTGCTCAAAAAGTTGCTGGTCCAATTCTGGATCGTGTTAGATGTGACTCTCTTGTACAACTTCTCTTCAAGTTTCCGCTTGTCGCCTTCAGACATGTGCAACGAGTCGTTGATGGTCTTGGCTATGCCTACAGAGTCCCAGGGGTTCACCAAGATGGCGTTGTTCAACACCAGCGCGGTTCCTGTGAACTCAGACAATACCAATGGCGAGTGGTTGTACTTCTGTGCCATCACAAACTCTAGCGACGTCGTGTTCATGCCGTCTCTAACACTGGTAATGAGTGCCAAGTCCGCGACTCGAAGCAACGCCAAGTACTCGTCCTTGGCTATTCTACGCTGGTAGTGCAACACCGGCGTCCAGTTCAAGTTGCCGTAGTCGGCATTTATATGGTTCACCAACTCCGTCACTTTCTTTTCCACCTTTCCACCTTGTGAGAATGCTGGACTTGAAACTTGAATGAGCACAACTTTGTCTCTCCACTCCGGGTACATCAGAAGGAACATCTCGAACGCTTGTAATTTCTGAACCACCCCGCGCACCGTGTCCAAACGGTCTCTTCCGACAATGATCTTCTTGTCCGCGTACATCTCGTGCAATGCCAGCACCTTTTCTTCGATGGCCAAGTTCAGTTCGAACAAATCGTGTTCAATCTTCTTCGTGTCTATGCCTATAGGCAAGGTGTACACGTTAATAGACGAGCCGTACGCACTCACCTTGTTGGAGGTGACCTCGCATCCGAGGACACGCGCACAACACGAAAGAAAGTGTCTTTGGAACGATTCCGACTGAAGGGCCACCGAGTCTGCACCAAGCATTCCGTCCAACAACTGCGTTCTCTTCAGCAAACAACGGAAGTATTCGGACGATGGGAATGGAGCGTGCATGTACAACCCGATGTACGCGTCCGGGAACTCCATTCTTAGCAACTGAGGTAAAAGTAAGAGATAATAATCGTGCACCCAGATGATGTCACCTGGCTTGTAGATGGCCCTGATCTTGTTGAAGTAGGCCTCATTGAACTTGACGTAGTCATACCAAGCCTCTGCTTCTGCTTTCCCGTTCGAGGGTTGGCCCTGGATGTAATGGAATACCGGCCATAAAACGTTTTCAGCGTAACGTCTCCATCGCTGCTGGTCTCTTCTCAAAAGCCAGACAGGATGAACATTGTCTGACCTACAAGCCTTTCTCATGCGGCCTTCCAACGCAGCGGTGTCCTGGTCGTCCAAATAGAGCGGGTCGTCCTTGATATTCTCGGCTAGAACTCTGTTTGGCTTATCGGCAGACTTGTTGACCAACTCACCAGTCCAAGCAATCAAGTGCGTTTCCCAGTCGGTATGCTGTTGCAAGAAGAAATGGGATGAGTACAATGCTGAGTTTCCCCGCACAGGTTCCACGTCCCAAGAACCATCTCCATTCTTGTCGTACTTCTTGAAGATCTGGGTGGGCAACAGCGTCATGACATTGAGAACACGACCCGACAATTTCACCTTGGGGTTTCCAGCAAAGTCCTTGGGCGAGAC
Source organism: Kodamaea neixiangensis (assembly GCA_030565385.1). Lineage (NCBI taxonomy): Eukaryota > Fungi > Ascomycota > Pichiomycetes > Serinales > Debaryomycetaceae > Kodamaea > Kodamaea neixiangensis. Next base: position 16,666 of record JAJMBT010000042.1, read on the forward strand.
AATAGGCCCGTCAGCAGGATAGGCAAAGAGCAGATCCAAATCAACCATCGCGTAGTTTGTTCAGTGTCTTGCGCGCAATCTGGTATCGATGAGCTCCAGTGGTGAACGTCAACGGAGTTTTCAACTTTTCCGAGTGGCCCCGCAAAATGGCGAGAGAAATTGAGGCTCGCGACAAAGTGGAATGATGGCTTGTGAAGTCCACGAGGTGGAATGACGGGCGTGGAGTGGTCCAGTTGTAGGTTGGGAGCTTATTTAGTAGCTGTACATGCTCGTGCAAGGTCCACAGGATTAATGAATGGAACAGAACAGGCCAGTAGAGACAGCAGAATAAAGGCCAGAGAATCGAAGAAGTCAATGGATAAGACGGATAGCCAGATAAGACGAAGAACACCAGAGAAGAATATAAAAGCGACGACGAGATGTAGAACATAGAACAACAGTGTGTATCAATCGCAATAATCGAACGTCTACAAACGTGTGCCATCAGTATTCGTCTCTGAACAATGGGTTGCAGCCATCCCAATCCAGACTAAATTTTGCACCCTAATTTGTAGCGAGGTCCATTAATGATTTGAGTTCAAGGGGGATGTACTGTGAGCATACTGTTTCACACCCCTCCGCGACCTCTGCCTAACAGGTTTCATTCGGTCTAGAGCCTGTGCACCATGCATTCAGCCTGTATACAAAAATTACGAAGTGCACGCTAAGCAATTGTCACTATACACTAGTTCATAATGATACCCTGAGCTTCATACTTCTTGGAGTATACAGTATATTAAAACTTTTATAGTACTTGTATGTTTTTACTCTACATTATAGACTTCACACTTCGTGTCAAGTCTCGGTCTGTCATAAACTAAATCGTATATTACATGCTATCCAAACAGAACAGAACAATTTGAAATAAAAAGCAACACATCAACAGGTTGTGATATTATATGGTACAACCATCAACCCCTCCCGCAGCTTGTTCCTCAAGCTTGCTCAGAGTTCTTGTAGTCCTCGAAAGCAGACAAAGCGTCGGCAAAGTGCGACTCGAACAAGGCGTCGTCAGCCAACAAGGCCAAGATGTCCTCGTTGTCCAAGTCCAACATCATACCGGTGATCTTACCGGCAGCCTCGGCCTCCTGTGCTTGACCGGTGGCGACAATCTTGGGGTACAATTCCTCACCCAAGATTCTCTTTTGCTGGTCCTCTGGCACGTTGGCGATCAACGCAGCCAAGTCCTTGCTAGGTCTCTTTGGTGGCTGGCCTTGCAACTGCTGTGGGGACCCGCCCTGTTGAGGGCCTCCTCTAGGGTAGTAGCCGCCTCTCTGCTGGCGCATGGCCTGGCCCTGGAAGTCTGGGTAGGCTCCTGGTGGGATGCCGTAGACAGGGACCGGCTGGCCGTTAGGACCAGGTCTAGGCCACTGCTCGCCTGGGTTGCCTCTTCTCATCATCATCTGAGGGTTGGGTGGGAATGGACCCTGGCCACGGCCGCCGTTAGGTGGGAAGAAGCCCTGCTGGCCAAAGAACATTGGTGGGATGAACTGGCCTGGGATGCCGCCGGTGGCAGCAGCATTCTGCATTCTCATCTGGTTACGGGCCTGGATCTGCTGCGACAATTGCGAGCGTCTAACATCCTTTCTCTGTGCCAACGCAACGTACAATGGCTTGCCCTGGACCATTCTCTGGTTCATTTCTGTGATGGCCTTGGTGGCTTCCTCTGGAGCCGAGAAGCAGACAAATCCAAATCCCTTGGACTTGCCAGTCTCGTCAACCATGACCTTGGCGCTGGTGATGGTTCCGAAGGGCTTGAACTCTTCCTCCAAGCCTTCGGAGTCGATGGTGTCGTCCAAGTTCTTGACAAACAAGTTGACACCTTGGTACTTGGAGATCTTCTCCAAGCGGGCAGTCTCGTACTTCTTCTTCAACTCCTCCATTCTCTCTCTCTTCTTCTGGGCACGGCCAACGTAGATCTTCTGGCCATTGACCTCAAAGTCGTTCAAGTCGTCAACCGCCTTGACGGCAGCCTCGTGCGACTCGTAGTTGACGAAACCAAAGCCACGGGACTTGCCTTCGTTGTCCTTCTCCAAGTACACGGAGGTGATGGCTCCAAATGGCTCAAACAACTTCTTGAAGTCCTCCTCGCTCAAGTCGAGAGGGATGTTCTTGACGTAGATGTTGGTGAAGTTAGCCTTCATCTCTTCAAACTTGGACTCGCGGTCCTGCTTGGAGATGTGCTTTCCAACGTACACCTCCAACTCGTTCAACAACATGCCGTTGACGTTGTCGACGGCGGCCTGGGCGGCCTCGGCGGTCTCGTAGTGGACAAAACCAAAGCACTTGGACATTCCCATCTCGTCGGTGGCAACCTTACAGGACAAGATCTTGCCGAATGCAGAGAAGGTGTCGTGCAAGGCCTTGTTGTCGATGGCTGGGTGCAAGTTCTTGATGTAGATGTTGCCGTCGCCGTTTCTTCTCAAGGATGGGTCTCTCTGGGACCACATGATACGGCATGGGCGGCCCTCGATCAAGGAGTAGTTCAATTCCTCCATGGCGCGCTCTCCGTCCTCCAACTTGTGGAAGTTGACGTAGGCGTATCCTAGCGACTTCTTGGAGACGGCGTCACGGCACACTCTGATGCTCGAAACCTGTCCAATAGGCGAGAAAATCTCGAAAAGAGTGGCTTCGTTGATGTTGGGGTTCAACTCGCCCACGTACAACGACGCAGAGCTGTCGGCAACCGACGAGCTCGACTCGGAAGCCTCTTCGGAGGCGGCTGGAGCGGCGGCAGAAGCAGCAGCAGCTGGAGCAGCAGCACCCTCACTAGCCTCAACAGGCGTGTCAATGGCTAACTTCTCCAAGGACTCTTGGAGCTGGTTGGTTTCAGCAGCAGACATGATGATTTTTTTGGTTTTAAAAGTTTTTCGATTTTTTTATGGGTTTTTACTTCGCAATATAAATACTCTGTAGCAGCGTAGATATATGCTTCTCGGGAGGTATCTGATGAGACGAGTCTAAAAGATACGGATCCTTGGATGAGGTGGTGTTTTTATCAATAGGTGTGTATTGATTGGGGAACCTTTGGTGAACGGTGGAGTTTCAAAAAAGAGATTAATTAAAAAGTATTTTGGATTCTGCTCTGTTCTTATATGAGAAAAATTTTCACAGAAAAAAAAGTGTTAGGTGCAGGGAGAAGAAGGAGGGGGATGGGAGATGGGATGGAGATGGGATGGGTGTGGAGGGTTGCGCGATGGGTGAAGTGATGGGTTGCGCGATGGGTTGCGCGGTGGGTTGCGCGGTGGGTTGAGCGATGGGTTGCGCGATGGGGATGTCTAGGAAGTGAGCCATGAGACTGTGCAGATTGTGTGATTGCGTGTAGATTGTATATTGTAGTGCATCTTGCTATGTGCTGCAACAATTTAGTGAGTAAGAAGCACCAAAGCGTATAGGAGTGCGAGACATGTCAAGTGATAAAGAGTGCAGATAAAGTGAGAAAAGTTTAAGAACGTGATAAGAATCGTTTGTGTTTGGCGAACAACGATAATCGGCTGTGAGATAACAGCTGAAACAAATAGACACATTAGATGCGACTATTGCTGGGTGGTGATCTGAAACACAGGAACAGACGATGAGAGGTGGAAATATCGGGTCGACAAAGAACGCATTGTTTGCCAGGTTGGTGGTGGCGGTGTGATTTAGAGTACTTGATTGGGACGGAAGATATAGGAACGGTTTACTGGAGGCTGAGGTAAGCTGGAGAATCTGAGGTAAGCTGGAGGATCTGAGGAGGGGACGAAAGATGGAGATGAGGCTGGTGGAGTGCAAGAGTGAAAAGTGTCAGAAGAGTTGGTAAGTGGAGAAGAAGGACGGTTTATATGAGTGGTATGCTGGCAGTCGCGGTGGAAGGTGATGGAAGGAGGAGGGTGTACAGTGAAGGGGTGGTGATGGCTTGGTGTGGATTTTGTGCACTGGTGAGATGAGAGAGATGTCTGGGATTTAGATTGTGGGTTGGGTGGTTGGGTGCAGAGTAGACAGGTGGTTCAGATGCGGGTGTGGTGTAGGTGTGGTGTAGGTGTAGGGTAGACGTAGATGTAGAGATGGATCTACATATGTATAGATATAGTTATGGATCTAGGTATACATGCATATGTATACCTGTTAGATTTTGTAAGTGCCTGGTGATGAACAATGAAAAATTCGGCCTATTGCTGCAAATTTCTGTTGCGTTATCAACATACGACTGTTTGGCTAGGAAACGGGATCGGGATGTGTTACTGGCTGTACGTTTTGATAGGAGTATTGTGGGTTTGAGTTTAGCGGTGATCTGACTTCTCTCTACTACTTAAGCTTTCACTAGTTGTACAGTAGAGATATTAATCTGTAGTGCATCTGGACAAATAGAAAAAAATGTATAATCTCTCTTACGTTAATTTCCGTAAATTGCTTGTATTCTCTTGAAACCTTCAGGTACTTTATAACTCTCGTTTATTCTTCATTCAATTTCTCTACACTTTTAACTCTTTAAATGTTAATACGTGAAGCAATCACCTTAACCTTTTCCATTCTTTCATTCACTCGCTTCGCTCGTTCAACACATAAAGCAATCACGTTAACCTCCTCCATTCCCTCATTCACTCGCTTCGCTCGTTCAACACCTCAACCCTCCTTCATGCACTCATTCACTCGCTTCGCTCGTTCATTCTTCCCCATACTATTTCATATCCTGCACACAACTCGGCTTCCTACTCCCAAATCTCCACATATCAAACTCCAATATTCAAACTCTAATATTCAACCTCCAATATTCAAACCCCAACTTCTCTTCCAAACTCTTCATCTTCAATCGAATGTCAAGACCTAACGACCACTCGCTACCTTTTGCTGATGCAGCAACGATCGGTACGTACTCCTTATCACATCCTCCCCAGTTCATTACTAACATGCCCAGTTCGTGCCCATCAGAAAGACGTCTACTTCGAATCGTCCTACAGAACTCAGTTCCAAGAAGCATTACAGTTCCTCAAAGGCCAACGGTTCATCAACACATACTCAGAAGAAATCACGGTCTTCACCAAATCATTGTACCTTGCACTCACCACCCTCATAAGCGCACGCACTCTTGGGGAAGAATACGTGGACTTGGTCTACGTCAGCAGATCAGGCAAACGCCTTCCACGTTTATTCCAACGCGTCGGCTTCATCTTATCATACGCATTGGTTCCATATGCCATTTCCAGGCTAGTCAGAAAATTCAGACCGAAAGATGAAGAAGAGGTGGCTGCTGGCGACGGCAGCAAATTCAAAAACTGGGTCTTGCAATTCTTAAGCTCATACAACAGGGTGCTCAACACAATCCTCAACATCCACATTGCAATCTTCTACTTCCGTGGTGAGTTCTATTCGCTCTCCAAACGTATATTTGGCATGCGCTATGCCTTTGGCCACAACAAGGACCTCAAGAAGATGCAACGTGCTGGCAACTACTCGCTTCTTGGTGGTATTATATTGTTGCAGTATGCGGTGAAAGCCCTTATACTGTGGAAATCATTCAACAACGACAAACAGGATGAAAAGATGGAAGAACGCGAAGAAGCTACCGAAGGGAAATTCTTCGACATCGAGCAATTGAAGAGAAAGAAGGTGCAGAGTATTAATTTGGAAGACCCCAAGGTTTTACCATACATTCCAGAGAACTCGCGTACGTGCATGTTGTGTTTGTCGACGATGACAGACCCAGCAGCTGCCAACTGCGGGCATATTTACTGCTGGGAGTGTATAGTGGATTGGATTAGGGAGAACCCAGAGTGTCCTTTGTGTAGGCAGCAGTGTGCGGAGCAGAATTTGTTGCCTTTGAGGTGAATCACTTTCGAGGTGGATCACTGAAAGTGATCCACCGACGAAATGAGGTATCACGAGCGATATCAATAAAGTGATATTGGCAATAGCTTCTGCTGTCCAAAGGTCCTGTTTCGAGTCACTATCGACTCCCAAGTTAGTAATGGTGCTAAGTATATCCACTTAAGTGTATTGATGTAGGTATGATAGAGAAATTGAAATGCTTGCAATTATTTTATCTGGCCATGGCATCAAAATGCAGACATAAACTGGCCCTTTTCAGCTTCGAAGTGACATATTTCCGTCATTTGCAGAGAATTGATCTGGTGAAGGAATGTGTGTGTTTCAAGGTATGGTCATACCTCATTCAGCAAAAGCATTTAAGCATAAGGTAGGTCAGCTCGAGGTGCCAGACAAGTCTACAGCGTTCAATAGTAGTAGCAACGTGTAGGTAACTCTGTGGTTATAATCCATCAGAGTACGCAAGACTTCGAATCTTATACAATTCAATAATTTACTGGATGCAAAAAAAATCAATATGTCAAAATCCAATATCAAATACGTTGTATTCCCCATAGCCACCATTTCATGTGGCAAAACAACCACTCTCCAAACGCTAAGTAAGCTCTACTCATGGCCACATATCCAGAATGATAATCTCAAACGCGGGTCTAAGAAATTGGTGGACCTAAGCCTTCAAGCTTTGGTTAACTCAGATGTAGTGTTGGTGGATAGAAACAACCAAGAACTCAAACAACGCCGGCAACTTTTTGAGGACTTTGAGAAGAAGAAGGAGAAGTACCTACCAGACACTTCTCTCCGGTACATTGGGGTTAACTTCGTTAAGGACTCGTTGTTGAAAGAAAAGGGAAGGAAACTTTGGGAGATAACATCTGAGCGAACGAAGAAGAGGGGAGACAACCATCAAACACTCCAATATAATAGTCATACCAGGACCACGATTATGGTGATGAGGCGATTTATCAAGGTTTTTGCGCCTGTTAACACGACTGAAGAGCCCGATCTGAAGTTTGATCTTGTAGTTAATGTTGACATAGAGAAAGAAGACGCGTCTTTGAAAGGTGTTGAATTAATTATACGAGAAATGAAGAAGAATTTCCCGGAGTTACTTGAAGAAGAACCGGCTGAATTGGAAATAAAGGGCGTTTTCAATGAAGTGCTAGCACTGGATGTTCAAATAGTTCACGAGGTTAAACTGAAAGTGAAGAGAATTAAGAGTGAAAAATTGCCGGTGAAAAATTAATGTGTCTGAGTTTGACGGCTGAAAAATTATATTGGGATTCCGAGATAGACGATTCTATGGGAAGAGAGTAGGAAACTTTAAAAAGCGAGGTATATTAGACGTCATATTGAAAGATTGGAGTCGATAAGTACTTAATTCCCAGTTTGTTCACTTGCTTCTATCAGAGATAAGGGATCAACTTACAATGGGTATGAAAACACAAACGCACGTCAAAATACCGTAGTTCACGTCTAGTACAGGTCTAAATCTCAGTATGAAGAACCATTCGTAACATCGCAATACGGAATCACTCACTCGTCCAGAACCATCACATCAGTTCAACTAGTACAATAATTCAACGAACCAACGAACCAACGAATCAATGGTTCAATCTATACTGTGTACCGCAGTAACCAGTAACGAAAAATCACTAAAACGCCTTTCGATTTATTGAACTTGTCATGTACCATGTTTTCATTAAATCCCCCCACTAAGAGTAATTGCCACCTCGCTACACCCAACCACCCATCTAAACCCTCACCACTGACCAACTGCTTCAAAATCTCCCCCTCTACATCTTTCTCACCTGCTCTGAATTCCTCTCCAAATTCCATGCAGTCAGCTGCGCTACCAAATACTTTTTGTTGTCGATCAAAAAAAACCATCGGTCGTGTCAGTGAATCAACTGAGTTTACTTCTTCTTGCAAACCAACATGTCCGCGGAAGGGTTTTCGTTGCCCTACTCGAACGAGTTCCAGAAGAAAGAGAGCCGTTCTAATGAGGACTACTCCAAAACGTTCAAACCCAACAGAAAGACCGGGGTGTTTTCCAAGATCCAGAAAGCGTTGGGAAGTCCGTTCAGACTTTTGCTTGACGTGTTGTTGAAGTATAAACTCACATGGTTGGTTGTGTTAACACTTCTTTTCCTTTCGTTTTTCACGACCGCTCCATTCATACCGCACTTCAAGTCGCAAAGTCCCAAGGTGGTGATCATCTTGGCTGCCAACGAAGGTGGAGGAGTGTTGAAGTGGAAATCGCCTCAAGAGTGGTCTGTGGAAAGATCGTCGATTGCCAACAAGAAGCAGTACGCCAAGCGCCACGGCTACGGATTGACCATCAAGGACATGACCATCAAAAAGAGATACTCGCACGAGTGGAGAGAGTCGTGGGAAAAGGTCGACATCTTGAAGCAGACCATGAGGCAATTCCCAGACACCGAGTGGTTCTGGTGGTTGGACTTGCACACTTACATCATGGAGCCACAAATGTCGTTGGAGGAGCATTTCTTGTCGGACTTGGAGAACGCCACGTACAGAACGTTGGACACGTTCAACCCATTGCTCTTGCCAAAAGACCTTCCATACGTAGACTACACACAACCAGTGGACATGATTATCACACAGGACTGCGGAGGATTCAACTTGGGCTCGTTCTTGATGCGCAGACTGAGCTGGTCGGAGATGTTGTTGGACATCTGGTGGGACCCTGCCATGTACGAGCAGATGCACATGCAATGGGAACACAAGGAGCAGGACGCGTTGGAAACATTGTACAGCACGCAGGCATGGATACGAGAACGTATCGGGTTCTTGCCTTTGAGAAAGATCAACGCGTTCCCACCAGGTGCATGTAGCGACCAAGCCGACGACCCCCAATATTTCTTCAAGGACCGTGATTTTGTGATTAACATGGCAGGATGCGAGTACGGAAGAGACTGTTGGGGAGAAATGGAGCATTACAAGGCTTTGAGCAAGAAGTTGCATCAGAAGTGGTATAAGTTTTGGTGAGAAGGCTGACTCAAGAATGAGAACAGTAAGGATAAAAGGTAATGCGTGAGGTGGATACCATATACATATATTGAGTACCATATACCATAAACTATATCATAGACTGAGTACAAGTATTAGACTTTGTTGAGGGAAATAGAATATTGACTGTAGGTAGTTGGTGTGGAATTGAAGGAATTCATGAACAATATACCCAGTATATCACTTATCATTTTCTACTTCACAGTGCACTGTTAGAGCATTCAGAACTATTTCAATGAACTTCTCGAAAGACTGGTACATATATAGTTGACTTTTGCAATTGACTATTTCAACACAACTTTTCAAGTAGAAGGTGACTGTCTTCTTTCAACTCTCCATACATATCCATGTCTCACTTAAATACCAGATTCAATATTAGGAGTATGTTGATCTCCGTATATCTGCATCATCTCCACATGATATCTAAATCATCTCCTTATGATATCTACACCGTTCAATATACCAACTCTGTCCTCCACACTTGCCCTTCTTTACCATAAAGAATCAAAGTCATTCTACAAAGCTAACAAAATCACCAGAATCAACTCCACTCTACAAGAAAGCTCCCTTTACACTACTTCTATGTATCCCACCATCTCCTACTTCCACCTCCACCATTCCCTCCACCATCCTCCACCATCCTCCAACATCCTCCACCACCCTCCACTTCCCTCCACCTTCCACTAACACGTATTCCAGGTCGTGCACCTTCCAATTTCCTCGTGTTTTTTTATTCACTTTGACTTTGGTATAACAAAATAAGTCACTTTAGAAGTAACAACAGAACCCAAACACCCGTTCCGTGTCTTTCAAGTGTACCTCCCAGCAGAGCCGTGTCTTTGCTGAGCTGTATTATATCTAATTAATTGTATTTTTCGCGACACAGCGTGTGAGGATTGCACGTCATGGCAGATAACTTTTGGTTCAACGAGAATGCCTTTCTGGGGAACGGGAACGAGTCCAACGGCAATGGCAGTTACAAGCAGTCTGACAATGACGACTTTTTGAACAACATCTTTGACCTGAGTCAGATGGGTGGTGCTGGTGCTGGCAATGGTGCTGGCAGTACTGCAGGTGTACCCTCTGGAATGAATGGGAACTCCTATGAAAGTGTTTCGCTGCCTGCTGCAAACAATATCCAGCAGGACCTTAGCCCAGCGCAAATCTTAAATCAGCAGCTTCTGGGTGGTCAACAACCACAGCAGGGAATCTCGCCCCAGATGTATTTGAGACAAAGACAACAGAGTCAGAACCAAAACCAGCTCCAGAACCAACAACCACAACAATCCCAACAATCCCAACAATCCCAACAGAATGCGTCTGCGAACATGATGCACATGTCTCCAAGAGACCCAAACTCCACCAGGTCGCTGGTTCCAGAAGCAACTCCATTGCAACAATTGCAGCAGAACCAACAACAAAACTACGCAAGTCCTGTAAATATGATGTCTCCACAGGTATCGAACAAGGCCTTGGCAGGCACCAATGCCGGCACGCCTAATTCAAACTTGCAACAACAGTCTCAACCATCAACCTCGACTCAAAGCAGACCTCTGCAAGAAGAGATGCAGCATATGCAAATTGAGGTGTTCCTTACAACGTTATACGACTTCTTGAGACGCCGCGGTTCTCCTGTTACCCAACCACCCGTCATCAACAACAAACGAGTCAACATGTTCTTCTTCTACTTATTGACGCAAAACCTTGGAGGACCTCAGCAGTTAATCAGATGGGTTCAGCAACCCAACATTGGGCTGCCTCAACAGAGCCCATGGTTTCAGATTGGCCAGAGATTGGGACTCTACGATGGAATCAACGTGCAAGACCAACAAACTAGAGAAGTCATCGACAGAGAAATCAGTACTTGTTATGCCACCTACTTGTTACCTTACGAACAGTACGGTCTGACACCAGACGGTAAGAAAGACTTGCTGGCTCGGAGGTTGCAGTTCCACAAACAATGGCTTTTGAGATACCAGGAACAAAAGCAGCAGCAACAACGTAACCAAGGGTCCCTGCAAACACCATTTGCTAACACCTCACACGGAAATACACCTGTCGCACAAGGATCGCACATGTCTCCACTGCTGGCAGTCCAGTCGCCCGGTTTAAACAGTGGCGGGACTCCAGGTATGATACAGCAGAGCCCTGTAATCTCGCAGGCACCGACGCCACTGCTGCAGCATCAACTCCAGCGTAAGACGTCTCGTGTAAGTGTTGGGCTCTCTACCCAGAACTCGCCTGCAGCAATGCAATCGCCATATATGCTGAACCAAGCAACACCTAACCGTAACGGACTGCAACTGCAACCACAACAGAACCAGTTGAATCTTCAGCAAGCACAACTGCGACTGCAACAACAATATTTGCAGCAGCAGCAGCAGCAGCAGCAAAGACAACAGCAACAACAACAACAACAACAACAGCAACCACTTCAACAGTCCCCAGCACAAGTACAAGCTCAAGCGAAAATAAAAGCCTTGCAAAGAGCACAACAGCAGTCAGGGTCTACTTCCTTCGCGCCTGGTAGCCAAGTGAACTTGAACCACCCCAACCCTCAACACTCATCTTCTCAGAGCAACTCACCACATCCAAGTAGAATCAACAGTGTATCTTCTCCAGCAGCTCAGGCTGAGGACCTGAGTCTGGGCAATGATAAAGAACCCAATGTGATCAAGAGTTACGTACCTTTTAGAAAAATCACTGACACATATGGTGGATACTCCATCAAAGAGTTGTCACAGCTTGCAAGTGAAATCGAAATCACGAAACCCGTCTACTTGTTTGCACCTGAGTTGGGAGCAATTAATATGCACGCGCTCATCATGGGATTGAAGAGCTACCGCGGAATACAAAGCGGAGAGTTATTCAACTCGTTGAATTCGTTATTGGTCACTACATCAGATGCCAACTACACTTTCCGTATTGAAGACTGCCCCGAGTTGCTCGACTCTTTGTCTGTGGTTGGTTTGAAGATCTTGAAGAATATTGTTCTGCCGCAAGACGAAACCAAGTACAGCAGTAAGGACGTTTCGAAGACAAACTCTACGATCGATGACATCTTCAGCAAGTATGTGAATGGTGGTGCAGCTGGAGAAGAGGTGAGCTATGTTGTAGACTCGTTAACAGGAGAGATTGTTGAAGACTCGGACGACGAGATGGACGATGTTTTCACAATCCAAGCCAAATCGCTGGGATCCAGTATTCTGACCCAAGAGGAGGCTGACTTCTCGTTTGCAATTCCAGACTATTTGACAGCGCTCCAAAGCTTCCGCAGTGAAAACAAGTACCACTTCAGCAAAATCCAAACCAAGAGCTCGAAAGACGACCAGGTCATGTTGGTCGACCAGTTGATAACCGTGACTATGATATTGCGTAACATATCGTTTATTGATGTGAACAAACCCTACATGTCCAGCAACAACAGCTTCAAAGACTTGTTGTTTGCGGTTGTGAAGGAAATTGCGCTGCACCCAGACAAGTTTACGTTCAACCGTAAGAGATTGTGTTTGCTCAAGGACTGTTTGTTGATGTTGGACAACATTTCGTTCTTTGTTGAGTTGCGCAGCTTGGAGGAGGCGTTTTTGGCGTTTGTTTTAGTGTGTTCTTTCGGGCCAAAGTTGCTGGCCGACCCTGAAGGTGAGATCCCACACGCAGGGCTAGATGTTTACACGTATTTGCCATTTGGTATTGATGCCTTCACCAAGATAATTGTCAGGGAGCCGCACAATCGGTCGTTGATGTATGCTGTTTTGGGAGGGTCGTTGACGATGGGATCGTTAACTAAGCCTTTCCATGTTCAAAAGAGCGACCAAGCAGAAACACGCCGTTTGTGTGTGGCGTACTTGGGCAGCGAAGAGAGGTTCCAGCGTGGAGATTTGCTTACTCAAGGGTTCCATTTGCTCATGAGTATCCTTCCGTTTGAAGCTAACAGCTACGAGTTTTCGAGTTTTGTATTCTTGAGAGCACCAACGATCTCGCAAGCTCTCTTTGGGGTGAAGATCTTGATTGACATGGCACCTCCTGATGAGATTGGCAACGACTTGACGGTTCACTGGCTCTTGAACAACAAGCGTTTGTTGCTCTGCAACTTTGCGCGGGTTGTGATTGCGCTTGTTTCGGAGACAGGTAAGTTTTCCAAGGAGCTGAACGAATACAGGGTTTTGACGCTCGTATTGACAAAGTCGTTAATAGTAGTGAACTCATTGGTTGGAAACACAGTTGCGATCAGAGACTTGATCCTTGGTGGAGAAGGAAAGGAGGATGTAGAAATGACTGAAGAGAGCGAGGAGAATGAGGCCGAAGGCCAGAACAAGGTTAAAGCAGACGCAAGCGATATACTCGAAGCTATAAAGGAGCTCCGTGTGCTCTCACGAGTTGTTCCAGACCACCAATTGGCCCTTGTGTCATACTTGGCACCGTCGATTGACACACACTTGGGAACGGAGGTTATCCGATTGTTGGGGCTTTTACGTGAGTTGACTAATGTTTAGGCAGTAATATAGACATTGTTTCGAATATTAGTAGAGTTTGTTGTTGGTATGAGTTGGAAGGTTTTGTCTGCTCAACTTGGTATTTAAATGGAACTGGTAACGTTAGAATATGTTCAAATATCTGTGGATATGGTTGTAGATCACTCCACAAACAGTTTGTGTAGTAGAATAAATATAACTCGCTTATCTAAATGCTAATGTTGAGGATGAAGTAGTAAGAAACTTCTCTACATTCAATCACAGAGCCAGACCTCGGTGAAACAGCCTTTCAAAGGGATACTAAATTGCACCCTCGAATGAGGGTGTACTCCTTGGTTCTAAAAGCACAAGGTACAACACCTCTCTTGAGAATCTTACGACTTGGCAATCTGTTAGTAATCCAGCTCCTACATTTACTCAAGCATTCAGACACTCAACATTAATGCCGTTTCGTAAAGTGCTGAACGCAAATAAACTAAGTTCACAAGATAATAGTCTCTCTAAACACTTCGAATGGGGTGGTCTCGTCGTCACTCTACTTGCCATTCCAGAAGTCACACCACTTGGCACACATTCCTCTCCTATTGAAAATAGAAGACAGGAGGTAGAGAACAAACTATCTATCGACTTATCCTACTAGATACTCACATACAACACAAACGAACATGAACAACATCTTACGATTAATAGGGTTCACCTTTCCAATCCCGTGTAGCCAACGCTTAACAACCACTAAGCCTGGAATCTAGCTGAAGGATCACTTGCCCCGAAGAAGTTGAGGTTGATTAAATGTTGTGGGGAAAGCGCAATATTTCAAGATATGGTATCTATGCAGAAAACATGCTGCAAATTCAGGCAAAGAGACCCGACAATATGATTTGCTCAGTTTTTCCGCACAGCAGTGGGTTGCCTTGTTCAGTAGCCGTAAGAGGGTCTCATGAGCCTGAGCTGCTGGGCAGGGCCAGCAGGTTCTACAATGAATTAGAATAGCAGTACTCTCTTTCCACGCATTAAACCAAACCCTTGACAGCAGAACCAGCAAGCCAGCCGCACAATACACATAGTCAAGCTGTCAAACATGACAAATCACCACCGGGCATTGGTTAAATTGTCTGTTTAAAGTATTGGGGCTATCACTGAGTTGCGTTTGCCGTTTTGGGACAATTTTTTTGATAAGAAGGTGCATTTTTTGCAGTCAATGTTGAAGAAAAGGAATGGGGTTGGAGAATTGTATATAAAAGACTGTGGATCTTCTAATGGAGGTGGGTTATTGGATATAGCATCGGATAAATCATGGCCGCAGTCGAAGCTCCTAAAGTTCCAAGTGCACCTCCTGCAGAAGCAGTCGAGGGTAAGTTGCTTGCAGGTGAACATACCTTGCCAGCCAGTTGGTGGACATCTGAAAACGTGTTAGAGTTGGAGAAGAGATCGATTTTCTACAAGTCATGGCTCTACTGTACCCATGAGTCTCGTTTCAAGAAGGCTGGAGACTACTATTCGTATTCCGTTGCAGGAATCAACTTTTTCCTCATCAAGTCCAAGATCGATGGCAAGGTGAAGGGCTTCCACAATGTTTGTCGTCACAGAGCGTATCCTGTGATCAGAAAGGACCAAGGCTCGTCGACTGTTTTGGGTTGCAAGTACCATGGTTGGTCCTACAACACCGATGGTAAGTTGAACAAGGCACCTCACTTTGACGACGTCGAAGGGTTTGTCAAGGAAGAAAACAGTTTGTATGCCATTAAAACACACGTCACCCCTCAGGGTTTAGTCTTCATCAACTTCAGCCAGGACGAGGTGACGCCATTTGAAGAGTGGTTCGAGGGTTTGGGCGTTGAGTTGAACGAGTTCGACTTCTCAGACTACGAGTACCATATGTCTTATGAATTGGACGGAGAATTCAACTGGAAAACCTTGATGGACGGATACCAGGAATGCTACCACTGCCCAACTGCGCACCCTGGATTGAACTCCGCCTTCAAGATGGAAACCTACAAAGTGGTTCCAAAGTCTAGATATTGTCGTCACTACGCCGAGATTGTTAAAGAAGAGGTTGCTATTGAAGACGACAACGAAGACCCAGACGAAGAATCCTCGTGGTTTGGATTTGGAAAGAAGAAACAAGAAGAAAAGCCAAAGGCTAAGCCTAAGAAAGCTAACCCTGGTGGAGAGTTCAACGGTTTGTGGGTGTATTTGTTCCCTAACAATGGTATCAACTGTTACTCCCCAGCATGGTACTCGATCAGAGTTTTGCCAATCACAGCAAACAGAACCATCTTGCAATACGACATCTACACCAAGAAAGGTTTAGATGAAACTTCCAAGAAAGAGTTTGTCGACTTTTTGCAATTGGTAGAAATGGAAGACTTCAACTTGTGCCAATTGACCCAAAAGAACTTAAGACAAGGTGTGTACTCGACTGGCTACTTGCACCCTTTGAAAGAACGTGGTGTGTTGTACTACCAAGGACTCGTTAGAGATATGGTGAAGTCTCACTTTGCTGAAGAGCAAGCAGCCGGCACCAAAATCAACCCTGCCTTTGTAGGGCACGCTTCTAAAAATCCAGGAGTGAAGGAATTGGAAGAAATCTGCAGCTCTTTGGATTGTGGTTCTGGTGGTGACAAGGCTGGATTGGATTGGTAATTCAGACTACGCTAACTGGTAGATCCAGTTTTCATTTCTAACTTTATACTATGTTTTTAGTTTCTATTTAAGAGAATTCGTTCTTGTGTTGAAGTTAACGTATAGTTTCTGCCTCTTCACAATCCCAACTTGTCCATTCTCACTTGGATCGCATTTCTGTGTGCTTCTAATCCCTCGACAGCAGCCAAGGTCATCACAGCCTTACCAATGCTCTTCAACCCTTGTTCTGTAACATTTTGAGACGTGATGAACTTCTGGAAAGTTGCTGTATTCACACCAGAGTATTGTCTTGCATATCCGTATGTTGGCAAAGTGTGGTTAGTACCTGAAGAGTAGTCACCGCAACTCTCAGGCGACAATCCTCCAACAAACACCGAACCAGCATTCTCGATATAATCAGGAACATACTTTGGAGCATCGTCCACTTGCAAAATCAAATGTTCTGGAGCGTAGTCATTGGAAAGCTTGAAAGCTTCATCATAGGTATCCACTAACAATGTGTAGGAGTGTGCCAAACACTTGGAAACGATTTCCTTTCTTGGAAGAACGGACGCTTGTCTTGCGATTGCTTCGTCAAATGATGCCAACTTCTCTTTGCTCAATCCTACACCAATCAATATCACTTGGGAGTCAACACCGTGTTCTGCTTGGGAAAGCAAGTCCAGAGCAACAAAGTCTGCGTCAGCATTGCCGTCTGCAATGACCAAAACCTCAGAAGGTCCGGCAGGCATGTCGATGGAGCACAACGCTTGTGTGTCGTTTTGAACGTGCATCTTTGCCGCAGTCACAAACTGGTTTCCTGGACCCAAGATCTTGTCACATTTCAAGACCGAGTCAGTACCATATGCCATAGCAGTGACTGCTTGTGCGCCACCAGCCATGACAATGCACTTGGCACCCAACTTGTGGGCAACGTAGACGACCTCTGGGGTCAACTTACCAGTGGAACGAGCAGGGGGCAGCGCAATGACAATATTCTTACAACCAGCAACCTTGGCAGGGACACCAAGCATCATGGCTGTCGAAGGCAACACGGCAGTACCACCTGGAACGTAAAGACCAACGTTCTCAATAGGTTTGGCAAAACGGGAGCAGTACACACCTGGTGCAGTTTCCACTGTCATCACCTTTTCTTTAGGAAGCTGGGCAGCGTGGAACTTTTCAATGTTCTTCATGGACAAGTCGATGGCGTCGCGCATTTCTTCAGAGATTTGCATCAACTCAGCTGGGAATGGAGCTTCAAGCACAGGAGACTGCAACTTGACTCCGTCGAATTTCGCAGTCAACTCAATTAAAGCTTTGTCTCCATCCTTCTTTACCAGCTCGATGATAGGTAATACCAATTTCATGATATCGGCAGTCTTTTGGACTGGTCTGGTCAAGGCCTTTTGAATGAGTGCCTTGTCTGTGGATTTGTCATTCACACGGATGGTTTCAATAGCGTAGCTCAACTCGGTAGTTTCCTTTTTAGGTTCTTCTTTCTTTTCAACGTAGGCAGGTTTGGCATCTCCCTTTCTTCTTGTGACCTTCAAACTCTTGATGTCTAAGTTCTTTTCGATATCTGCCAATCTGACACCGTTCTTGATGGCCCATGTCAACACAAAGTAGATCAAGTCTGCGGCCTCCCATGCAACTTCTTTGGTGTCGTTTTTCTGGCCAGCCTCGATCAATTCGTCCAATTCTTCCTTCAATTTGGCAATGAGCAACTTCTCGTCGTTGAATAATCTTTTAGTGTACGAGCCTTCTGGGGCGTTTTCCAATCTGTTAGCCAAGGTGGCGTCCAACTTGGGCAAACCAGAGCCTGTGAATTCTCCATATAATTCTGAATCTTGGAAGCAGGTGAAGTTCTTGTTCAAGTGGCAGAAACCGAATCCGTCTCTTGGTTCAACGACGAACTTTACCACATCGTTGTCGCAGTCTTTCAGTAATTGTACCAACTTCTGAGTGGCACCCGAGGTCTTGCCTTTGTACCACAATTCTTCCTTTCTTTTACGAGATTGGTACACACCGGCTTGCTCTTCAATTGCAGCGTGGATCAGTGCTACCGATGAGTAGACGACTCCCAAGGCAGTGTTTGCTGGAGAAGGGCTTGTAATCAAGGTGGTGAAGAGTCCATCAGGACGGTCAGTCGTCAAGGTGGAAGTGAAGATGGGGCCAATGGAAATCCCCTTGGACTTGGTCAGGGTTGTCAATTCCTGAGTGGGGATGATTGGAAAGTATCCATCTTTAGCCAATTTAACAGCCTCATCTTGCGTTAAAGTCTTACTAGAGCGAACGTAAACCGCCTTGTTTCCATCATCCGACATCTTCTTCTGTAACAGACTGTCCGAAAGGGCAGTGCTGAGTACAACAGCTGCATCTGAGCTGACAATAGCGTCGCTCACAGAGTCATTCTCAAGAGCAACGATAAACCTGTAAGTTGGCAAGCCAGCATCGACGACAGCAGGAAACAACAGCTCTGGAATAACAACACAAACAACACCCAAGTTAAGCAACTCAACCAATTCTTCAACACCTACTTTCAAACTAGAATCACTGGCATCGATGAATACCTTCAACTCAGTCGGATACTGGTGAATAAAGTGCTTCTTACTGGCAGAAGAAGAAACAGCAGCATAAGGTAAAAGTATCTGACCAACAACAGAGTACTTCTCAAGCGTAGCCTTGTCACTTGGATCAGACAAGTACGGTAACAACGGAAAGGTCATAGTTAAACTCGATGAAGTTGAGATAAGAATGAAATTTTTACTCCATGAAAAATCCTGAGTCATAATCATTCGATCAGCGCACAAAGCTGGTGACATGGGACTAAGGTATAGACAGTTGGTGAAAGTTTAGATGGGGGAGGTTGCAGTTAGGTACAACGAGGGAGGAGATCTTGTAGGAGTTGGAGACTTGAATATAATGGTGTTGGTAGTGCTGTTCAAAGGAATTTGAATGGTATGGAAGAATTGATATTGACTTCAATTGATTGCACCCATTTTATGTTTCTCTTCTTATTGGAGACAGATTACTGTGTTTACATGTGCTTTTGTTCATGGGCTGACTATGTATCAATTGCCGGTTGTGTCTGAAGTGTCTTGAGAGTTTAGTGGCATGATACTGATTTTTCACCAACTGACAAATATTGATATTCTTGAACTTCCAACCTTTATCTTCCCATCTCTCTTCTAGTATCGGAATTCTCCACCTCGTGGAGAATTATTCATCGTTCTCATGTGCACAACAACTTCCAAACTCTCAAACTCTCCAGTGGAGAGTTTCACGACCTCTTCAAACACTCCACTTCCTGGAGAGTTTGCTACATCACAATAATCGCGCACATACATATCTACATACATACACACAGAGCAATAGAAATAAGAAACAGGATGGCATGAGTGTAGATGAACACTTTAAAAAGACGGCACTCAGCGATTTCCATCATATCAGTGAGTGCGTGTTTAGGCACTGGATTACTGTGTTTTTTTTTGTTTTTTTGGCTTTTTTAATACGTCATCTATTCTTCTTCTGGCTTGGCCTTGGTGTCGGCAGCAGCCGCGGCAGCAGCGCCGCTGGCCGACTCTTCGTAGCCAGGGGCGGCTTCGCTAGGGGCTGGGGCCTCCGACAAGTCTGTCCACAAGGTCAAGTTATCTCTCAACAATTGCATGATCAAGGTGGAGTCCTTGTACGAGTCTTCGGAGAGGGTTTCCAAGTCGGCGACGGCGTCGTCAAAGGCTTGCTTGGCCAAGTGGCAGGCTCTGTCCGGCGAGTTCAAGATCTCGTAGTAGAAGACCGAGAAGTTCAAGGCCAATCCCAATCTGATTGGGTGCGTAGGTGGCAACTCGGTCACGGCAACGTCGCTGGCGGACTTGTAGGCTTCGAGCGACAAGTCGGCAGCCTCCTTTCTCTTGTCTGCGGTGGCAAACTCGGCGAGGTAACGGTGGTAGTCACCCTTCATTTTGTAGTAGAACACCTTCGACTCGCCCGTCTGTGCAGACAGGATCAAGTGGTTCGACAACACGGACAAGATGTCCTCGCAAATCTTCGACAACTCGGTCTCAATCTTCGATCTGTACTCTCTGATCAAGCTGACCTGGTTCTCGTTGCCCTTGGCGTCCTCCTTCTGCTCAATTGAGGACACAATTCTCCACGAGGCACGGCGGGCTCCAATCACATTCTTGTACGCAACAGACAACAAGTTGCGCTCTTCGACAGACAACTCCTGGCCGGACGAGGCAACGGCCTTCATGTTCTCGACCATCTCTTCGTAGCGCTCGGCTTGTTCGGCCAATTTGGCAAGATAAACGGAATCTTCACGGGAGGCTGGCATTGTGCTGGTTCTAGGGGGGAAGAGTTAGTATTCAATTGTACTCAAGTCGGCTCAAACTGGGGCGGCGTGTCAATCAAAACGTCAAAGGCAGTGGGGGTCGTTCGAAATCTGGTGGCTTCTCGCTCAAGTGTCGCTATTCGTCTCGCTATTGCTCTGGTCTGCTCGGCGGGGGCGGTACTTGTTGTTTGTTTGAAAACTGATTTGTCGACGAACAAACAACAAAAAAAAATGATTGTAGCAAAAGAGCAAAAAAAAAAAAAAAAGTGAGAGCAGAAAAAGCAACGCGACCAACCTGCAATTTTCGACCAAAAGAAAATCCCTGCTAATTTGGCTTTTTTGTTTTGTTTTTTGCCTTTGTTTGGCTGGTATTGTGGAGGGTCGTCAAAGGTGGAGTGAGAGGGAGTTCGAGAGTGCGACTGTGGGTTGTGATGTAGATGTGATGAGCATGGCGAGAATCAAGATGTTGCAGTTGTGAGTCTGTGAGTTGGTGTGGGGCAGTATTGTAAAGTGCTGTCTTGGCTCATGTGACGTATTATATCATGCACACGTAAGCTGTGTACGTATACGGAAACGTATGGTTTACACTAGAGTGTACATACGTATATCGAATCGTAAAGTAGTATGCTGGTGTCTAGGTGTGGTGTATGTGTGTGATGTATGAGTGTGATGTGTGATGTGTATGTGCCCATCATATCGTATATCTTCCAATGTTGATGTGCCATGACGTCTGTATACACCTATCGAGAAGTGAATGTGAGATGCTTCGTGTCTGCATTGTGTCTGTGCGTCGGTATGTCCCTATATCGTAAGCATTTACGAATTCATCCTTCATGTCTGTCGTGATACGTCTGCTGGTCTCTCACCAACATGTATGCCTGATGACGGGCTGGTCTTGGTGGACCATCCATTGCGGTTTGGATGCAACACTAAAGCAACAAAAAAAGAACACTAAATCACACCTGGTCTTGATCAACGCCTCTCGTCTATTGGGCTGCTCCCAGAGTGGGCTTGCTAGGTTAGATTGGTCTGGCTGGCTAGACATGTCTAGATATGGGTGGCTAGGCATGATTGACTAGCTTTAATGTGCCCATTCACTAGGCCCTGCCAGCCATTCCGCGATCAGTGTTGCTCTAGTGTTGGACGGTTGCTGCTACGCATATATTTCATCATAAGCCTTTCCTCTTTAGGCGTATACCTGGCCACCTTATTTCGTATGGTGTCGATAATGCTTACTTCGTTGTGATTAGCTTCTTGACGTGTATCTACTTCTCCATTTGTTGGAAGTCATTCACTTCATACTCAGAGGATCTCGCTGCGTCTCACTTTTCCTCACTCTCAATTCTCGCTTTTTCCACAGGCACTTCCACTAGCACTTTCACCAACACTTCCAGTAGCACTTACACTAACACATAGTGTCCATAAATCACTACTCCACAATCACTCTATAACTCGTTCCATACTCAATCTCATTGACTCACTACTGATCACTCCATTGATCTGAAGCTCTTCACTCTTTGCTCTCGTCACTGCTTCTCTCCAACACCTTCTCCCGTCTCTCCCTCTCCCACTCTCTCGCTCCTCGCTCGCCACGCTCTCAGGCTCACCCCGGCGACCCTAACACTCATATCAAAGATACATACTCTTGGATTTTCTAACAGATTAATGATTACGGCTATTGCTGGCGAAAATAAAGTTGAATCGATTGATTGATTAAAAACAAAGGGGTTTCTTCAGTTTTTAAGGACTGGGTAATTTTATATATGATTTTCGATTTCGTTGCGTGTTCGTGTTCAGTTTGGTTTGTGTGTGCAGGACTCCGCCACTTCATTGGCGTCGACTTAATCGAGAGGGCAGCGTACGGGAGATAGTGGGAGGGTGGTGTTGAGGGTGGTGTGGAGGGTGGTGTGGAGAGGTTGTGGAGAGGTTGTGGAGAGGTTGTAGAAGAGACTACATACGTGTTTAATCATGTTCCTATTGTTTCCTTCGTTCATGTGAATACTCTGCATTGCCATTCTCACTGTGAACGTTACCAGCATTTTTCGTTGACGTGCCTCCAACTTCTGGGCTCTCTCGTACTGAATCATCACACTACACTGTATTTCACTGTCTGTGTCACTTGTAATTGGCCTCTTCTCTCTTCGGCGGTGCCTTGATTGTGTTATGGAATGCTTTGTGGGCTTGTGCTGTGATGGTATTGTTAACCTCGAATTACGAAAATCCTGGCGTCGTATCAAATGTATTGTGATCATATACGTCTTCCCCGCTTCTATCTTCTTTTCAACTTCCCATATCTTCTCGATCTACTCCATCTTCTCTTTCTCGCTAACATCTCTTCTCTAACATCTACTCTCTTTCCTCTCGAGTGAGCGTAGTGAGCTCGAGCAATTCACCTTATAGTTGATACGTCTATTAAATGTCACATGCCATGACAAGTATGTAAAGCTAAATATACACTTATTTTGGATACAATCTCCAGACTCCTGACTCTTATCACTCCGTATTTCCACTCCCTAATCTGTCCCTATCATCGGACCTCCACTCTTCTGTCCTGTCATATCTTGAACCTCCACTCTTCTCTCCTGTCATATCTTGAACATCCACTCTTCTGTCCTGTCATATCTTGAACATCCACTCTAAACCCTTGCCTCACTGTCCAACTGTCAACCTAACGGCTCTTCACACAACAACCAAATCCCACTAAATCTCTAATTGTAATCAATGGCTACTCTAATTATCCAACTCCATAACCTCGCTGAAAACTCCACACTCTCTTACCTTGATACCAAAACGGCTGTCCTTACTCAATTGCACAATCTGTTCAATGGTCTCGGTCAACTCTCCCTTCAACTTATAGTTGGAGTGTACAAAGCTGGGCTTGCTCACCTGTTCTCCTCCGCTCAATCTCAACACCTCGTTCTCCTCGCGGTTGATAAGCACAGTGCTGGACTCACGCACATTGCTGATGTTTCTGCCCGACTTGGCAATCTGTTGCAACAAGATCTGCGAAACTCCAAGCTTAGGCATAGGCACTTCCATGCCTGGCAACACCTGCTTCGATGCGTCAATACCGTGGGATCCAGTGGGGTTGGCACTCAACAAAATCTTCTCCAATGGAACAAACTTGGTGATGTGGATAGGCTTGGACTTGACCAAGTGTCTGTTGTGCAACTCGCTCATTCCAATCTTGGTCTTCTTCAACTCGCCCAACACCTGCGACAAGTCTTCTTGGCCTTCCTCCAATGGGAAGCCCTTGGATGTGTGCGACAACTTGAATGGGAAAACACTCAACGTCTTGTCAATGTCCGTCAACAACTTTCTGCTGGTCTTCAACTTTAATGCGTGCTTGATCACCACGTCTCTCACGTAGATCGTGCTCTTGGTGTTGAATTCTTGCTTGTGGTTCTTTCCAGAGAACTCGTCGATTTCTTGTGTCGTGATGATTCCAACATCGTCCAAGTCTGACACTGATGACATGCTGATGTCCACCTGGTACACTTCACCAGCCTCCACGACAAACTCGTCGGTTGGAATGGTGTTGTTGGTAGACTTTTGGTGTGCCACAGACTGTTTCTTGTTCTCGCTCACAATCAACTCCTTGTTCAATGTGCTCTTGTTCAACAACTGTTCTTCTTGGTGAGATTCATTCCACACAACACCCTTGAAGTCTCTTTCAGCAACAATCCCTTCGGCCTGTCCTGCCAAGAATCTCCTGACTCTTCTCACCTTGGATCCTGGCAAAACCACACAATTAAAGCTGTTGGCAATAAAGTCCACCAAGCTTCTGATCATCGAACCACTCACCTGGTTGCCGAAAACGCTCGACAACTGGGCTGGGATCTTCTCTGGGCTCAAGCTCAACCCCAACAAGGCTACAATGGTCTCGTTGGCAATATGCGTGGCGCAAATGGCATCGGCGTCCTTGGTCAACAACGGACCTGTAGGAGCTTGACCAGCAGGATATATAACAACAGTGTGAGAAACCTGCGTGGCATAACCGTCGATCTGGACACCAAGCGAAATAGTAACAACATCGCCGGCCTTGAAGGTGTATTCAACCTCGTTATCAATCTCTGGGGAAAACCCTCCTCCAATCAATTCATTCACATCAATAGCCGTTGGCTGTGCAATAGACTTCTCAGCAACACCAGTCTTATAAGTCTGACCCAACAACCGAACAAGATAGGAGTCCGTCTTCAAACACAACTGTTGGACACTGTACAAAGACCCAGTCTTGGATAAGTGATACGAATCATTGATCAACTGAACAGCATAATTCAACCCAGCTTGGGTGATTTCTCCAGCAACACGGTACTTGTCAACAACCTGGGGAGTGAGGACATTACGCTCCTTAAGAAGAATGTCAGCGTCATCCTGATGCACGGCAAGCTGCACTTGTTGTTGTGGCATTTCGTTTCCTTTTACTTGATGGTAGTGAAATTTTAAATGGCACTCATCTCTTCTCGTTAGTGTCTGAAAAAAATAAAATTACACAAACGTATAGAAAAAGAGGTAGTGTGCAGGACGAAGGTATAGGCTGGAATGGGTGGAGAGATATCATCGTGGATATCGAGTAGAGAAGACTGGAAGAGAGTTTGATTGAGCTAAGTATGTTTATGTGGGCGTTCGCTTGGCTATGACACTTTTTTTCACGCTTATTTGGGTCTTTTTGGTGATTTTACTTGAACTCTGTCTGTAGTTTTGTAATTAGGATTTGCAGCCATCTTGGCATATATTTAGGAGAGACCAGTTAAAGTAGGAATAAATGAGTAACGCATGGTTGGAATGATAGAGCTGTACTGGAATCTGGAGTTTTGATATCAAGTTCTGGTATCTTCACATTGGGTGTCTCTTCTTGTCTCTGCTGGTGTTTCTGTTTGTTTCTGCTGTGCCTCTATAATTGTTACTCTAACGTACTAATTTCTTTCTACTTGAGGTAATCTCTAGCAGCCGTGTATAACTTTTATGCTATTCTAGAGAAGTCTGAGGTTCTACGTTCCAATACTAATAAAAATCTCAACCGAATCACTATCCTATCTATTACTGGAGACTGCCATTACTTTTATCATATTTTTCTCCTAGTACGTTTCTTATTAATACTCATTAGCTCCTTACTAGAATATTCAACATCCATCTCCACTAATTATTCCCTGGTTATATTGAAAATAACATCTCAGAACAGCTTATAACATTCTCCGGAATTTTATTCAATTTCTGTTAAAATACTTCACTAAAATATAAAACTACCAATTTCAAAGACAGTTGATATTATATCATCTAAACTACCCAGATGAAAGAACAAACAGCAACATCCGCTTCCACTACAATCCCGTCTTCGTTAGTTCCCAAGTTTAATACTCCGAATTAGTCTAACATTTAAAAACCACGTCATAGCAACATAAAAGAATTCCCTAACTAGCAAATCTCAAAAGAATAAATAGATAACCATCACTCTGAACAATTGTTTCCATTACTTCTTCCTATACTACTCCCTTTAAGCAGCTCGAATCACTCCAGATCCCAATCAAAATCTTCTGCGACTCCAAAAAAATTGCAACTTATCTGAAAAGAACTTATCAATATGTCCTGGGAGCAAGTTCAATTCTCGCTTGCACCACGCGCCAAAGGCAGTTACTTAATCACCGATGAAGTTTTATCAAAGGTGCCTCAGATAAAAGACTACAAGGTAGGCATCTTACACTTGTTTCTTCAACATACTTCAGCTGGCCTCACATTGAACGAGAATTGCGATCCAGACGTCAGAGAAGATATGACATCGTCTTTGGATAGAATGGTTCCTGAAGGAGACTTTTACATCCATGCTGATGAGGGCCCTGATGATATGCCCGGCCATGTCAAGTCTTCCACCATTGGTGTGAACTTGAGTATTCCAATCACCAATGGTAGGTTGGCTACAGGAACTTGGCAAGGAATTTACTTGTGCGAGTTCCGGACTTATAGACATACCAGGCGGATAGTAGCCACCATCAATGGCCAAAAGAAGTGATATACTGCCTTACAATCTTTTGTACATGTGTATGTCATTACATTATTTTACATTATTAACTTTCATATATCTTAACACTGTAAGAACGTAATACAGTGTCTCTTTGAGCCTCCAACTTGTTCTTTTCCATCTGTAATTGCTGTAGTTTTCTAGACACCTCATCGTTTGCTAGGTTCCACCAACCATTGTGACGCACACACTTCTTTCTGTCTTTCACACACAATGAATCCTTGTACCAATCTAATTCCAGCTCCTCCTCGTCGATATGTTTTCGTTTACACGTTTCCTTAAGTCTCTCGAAGCCTTCCGGCGATTCGTTTTGAAGTGTGTGCACTCCCACTTCCAACTGCTTGTCATAGAAACAGATGTCTAGCTTCTTCTGTCCACCTCTCTTTTTCGTCTTCTTCTTACCGTCAGTGGCTGTAGAAAGCCCCAACCCTAAAGCCAACGATTCATTGGTGGCTTTCACCTTTTCCTTGAGATCAGCAAGGAACTTCTTCTTGTCTGTATACTTTGTTGTCTCACCTGCCACTCTTTGAAGTTTATTGTTTGATTCTTGAAGTTGTAGTTTGATTTCATCGGGAAACTCGTCCAAGTTACTCCCATTAGCCGTTTTGAATCTGATCACTGCCTCCATTTCAGGAAACTCTGCACCCAACAGTTGCAACTCGTCCTTACTACCAACATGAGTAAGCACTTGTTTGATATCCCCCAGTGTCAAGTCCAGTTCGTGACTAGGCCGCGATGTCAGGGGTCGTATTAGCTTACTCCGCATAAACTCCAACCCGTGTTCTTCACTGCAGTACTTAGAGTCTTGTCTGATGGGCTCCAAACAGTTAGGAAGCCGACACCTCTTCTTCCATTTCGTAGTACCTAGCTTCTGCCAATCACAGAAAATGCAGTAGAACAGCGATATCAACTTGGACCACGACACATTTAACTTCATACACTTGAAATGAAACCATTCTTCACACCCATTGCATAACACCATGAGTTCTCCACCATGATCAGGCTCTCGACAAATGCAAAAGACTTCTTCGGAGTTGAAGTTGAACTTGGGCGAGCCTTTGAACTTCTTGAACCGCTTACTGATATCCTCTACCGGGTCATCATCTCCAGTTGGAGAGCGTTTCCGTTTGGTATCGTCCGTATGCTCCATGAATCGTTTGGTTACAATTTTTTTTTCATTACAATCGCGTTTGATTTGAATAGGAATATCGATTGGAGTACGACAATGGTGGGTAGCAGCAGTGAATGTCCGATATGTGGGAAGTTATTCCCTACTAGGCTGCTTGAGCAACACGTGAACAGCTGTTTGGACTCACAGGAAGGTATAATTCCTAGGAAAGAGTCCGCGTCTCCTGTTCCCCAGCCCAAGAGCAGTAGTCCCCATCCAAATGTTGAAGACGTGATTGTTGACCAAGAAACGCAGGAGGAGGGTGCTGAGAGTAACGAAGGTAGAAAAAGGACTCTGGACAATGCATTCAGCGTGTTAGGTTTGAAAATGAGCCTGCGGAAGAAGATAAAGCAGGAAGACAAGAAGATCAAGAACAGACCTAGTCTTACAAGTCTATTGATCGAAGAGAAACGGTTGCAGAGGTTAAGCTCTCAAAGAATAGAGGATACACCAACGCAAGTTAAGATACCAAAAGAAGAAGAAATCGTCGAAGTGGAAGAGAAGGTGGAAAGTGAACCCAATGTCGAACCCGTTGACACTGAAATACCCAAGAAAACACTCGAGGAGGAAATACTGGAGTTACGACGAGACTCAGGTATCCCACTAGCTCAAAGATTAAGACCAAAGAGTCTTGATGAGTTCTTTGGGCAGGAGAAGCTTTTGGGTGCAAATGGATTACTTCGAAACATAATTCATGCAGAGAAAATCCCATCCTTTCTACTCTGGGGATCACCTGGTGTGGGAAAAACAACTATAGCAAGGATACTAGCCAAGATTTCAAACTACAAGTTTGTAGAATTACTGGGAAGCGAGAGCAATGCCAAACAGCTCAAAGAATGCTTTACTCAAGCAGAAAATGAAAAGCAGCTCACAGGACGACAAACGATATTGTTCTTGGATGAGATCCACAGGTTCAACAAAGCCGTCCAGGACTTGTTACTCCCAGTGATTGAAAAAGGAACTGCCACTGTCATAGGTGCCACCACAGAAAACCCCTCCTTCACGCTTAACAACGCATTGCTCTCACGAATGCACACATTTGTCATGGAAACCATGTCAATAGAATCGTTAATCAAGGTGCTACTGCGAGCGTTGCTCCAGGTGAACAAGATGCGCAAGTATATCTACCAGTTGCATTTTATCTCTCTAAAGAAGGACGCAATGGAATATTTGGCTGAAACAGCCATGGGAGATTCAAGAGTGGTGCTCAACCTTCTAGAGAGTATAAATGCGTACTTCTCAACTCCAAAGTACTCTTCAAAGTCAAAAATGGGAGTGATTAATTTGGATTCGCTACAGTTAAAGCCCATTTTGGCTAGTAGAAACTTTCATCAGATGTACGACCGTCATGGAGATGGCCACTACGACAATATCAGTGCGTTCCATAAAGCTATTCGAGGTTCGGACGCAGATGCAACAGTATTCTATCTCACAAGAATGCTCCAAGGTGGCGAGGATCCGATGTTCATTATGCGACGGATGATTGTGATTGCTAGTGAAGACGTCGGGTTACGAGATTCATCATGCCTTCCTTTTGCCACAGCAGCAAAGGACGCACTTGAGTTCATAGGTATGCCCGAAGGTGAAATAGTTTTGGCTCATTGTGCCATCAAGCTCGCAAGAGCCCCAAAGTCCAAGAAATCGTACAGAGCATTGAGACTGGCGCAACTGTTTTTGCTGGAAAACCCGCACATGTTACAACTCCCTGTTCCTATGCATTTGAGGAACGCTCCTACAAAGCTAATGAAAGAATTGGGATACGGTGACACGTACCGTCACAACCCAGACTATATTCATGGAGTAGTAGAGCAGACATATCTTCCTCCAGAAATGAAGGGAACTAAATTTGTCACTGAACTTCACAATGGTAGACTATCTGATCCCAAAGTACCAGACGAGAGAATCGCAGAAGCCAAGAAGGTAGATGCAGACTATGAAAAGTTTAAAAAGGAGAAGAAACAAAAGCTCAAGGAGAAATGGTTGGCAAGTAGGAAAATGTCATCGTCGCTCTACTCGTATGATGAGAATTTATCAAGAGAGGAACAGCCTGAGTATTTTGATGAGAACGCCAATAGTGAGTATTCAGATGATCCTGACTGTGTGAATAACTTTGAGGCACCATATGATGAGTTTTTGGGTTTGGAGCTGCAACCTGATTATGAGCTGCAAGATAGAAGCTTCGACACGGATGAGGATGAGATAACCCGTGAGGATGAAAAAACCCGTGAGGATGAAATAACCCATGAGGTGGTAGAGGTGTGAGTGGACAGTTAGTATTTATCCAAGTGACGTCTTTAGTAATTGTATCAAGTACCCATTAGATCTGGAGGATTTTTTTGAGCAAAATGTTAACTTCTTCAGTTTCAAAAAGTAAAAAGGAGTAAATCTGTTCACTAGAACATGCTACCAAAGCACTGTCTCATCTTCAACATTTACGAACATAATCTCATCTACAATCTCTGGGAAACCACTGTCTTAGAAACCATTACCGTACTTATATCATCGTGCGAGGCTGCAAAAAGGTCGTGCAGGTTCAACAACATAAGACTGAAAAAATTTAGTTTCAGACAATAATCGACATGTCTATCAGGAGCTTAGGTGCTGTGAAGGCGGTGCGTTTCTACTCGTCCAAGGGTGTGTCACCCTTGTTTCTCAACCCACACCAGTGGAAGGGGTTGCCCGCCGATCAAATTTTCGAGTTGCACAATCAAAGAAAGGAAGCTTTAGGAGAACAGTACAATCCTAACGATGATGAAAGACTTGCCATCTTATCGACTATAAGCGAGTTGACAAAGAAGAAGGGACCAGCGTTGGACTACATTTATGAAATCGACAACTTCAAGGAGAGGTTTTTGACGGAGAATCAGAATGAAAAGAGACCGCCTGAGCCTAGAAAGACCAGTATCATTGTGACCAATGTGGGAGCAGGTCCACATGAAAAGAGAAGGATAGAAAACTTGACTAGAGTTGCAGCTTATGAGATGCCTCACTTGGCTGCATTCCGTCAGACCTACGAACGTCCGTCCCCACAACAATCACCTCTACAGATCAGATACCAGACTGACTTTTCTGATGAAACCACTAACGCGTTCAACAGAAAGGTGGTTTTGACTGTTCAATTACAAGACTTGAACCTCGAGCCAAAGGAATCACACAAGTTCAAGGTCTTGGCCGGAAACAAATTCAATTTCGACACCAATGTCTTTACCTTGAAGTCGGATGAATTCCCAGAAGCAACACAAAATGAGCGTCATTTGGTGGAAACCTTCAACAAGTTGCTTAGCGAATCTAAAGACTTGTCGAAGGACGACTTCGCGGACATTCCTCTCGATAAACGTCATATGAGATACAAGATCAAGAAGGCTTTGCCTGTATTTCCAGAAGCCTGGAAGAGTCCTAAGAATGCCCCTGTCGCTAAGCATGCCATTTTGAACAGATTGGTGCAAGCAGTTAAGGCTCACAAGGATGCTGAACACATCAAGAACTCTACCCCATAATCATTGTACATACACACCACAACTATAGTAAATAGGAATTAAATTCCAACACCTTTATTGATCATAGTAGGCAATTAAGTTCAAATGTAAGTATCCACCATCTAAGGTCTGCTCTCAAGTGCTTCACGTCTTATACTTACCATGATGTAATCTGTAAAACTCATGTCACGTGAAAACGTAACCCGCAATACGCCCTCCTTGATAAAAACAACCTGAAAAAAAGTGACAACATCCAGTCAGTACTAGAAAGATAGCAAGAAGGACCCTGAATAAATACTAAAAGTGGGTTTTCTTTGTCAGTTGGATCACCACAGACTAATACAAATTCATTCTGCAAAAAAAAACCAAAGAAAAGAAGTGAGAAACGAACGAAAATGTCGACTGCATCTACTACATTGGATGATATTATAAATGAGCTTAAGTTGACCTATGATCCATCTGTGGGTCTTTTAGACGGAGATTCGTTGAGAGATATACCCAACCTCAATACTTTATTAAATTTGAACAAGCTTCTTGGGAATTTATCGAAACAGTTGAGTGAGGTAGAGAGTATCGACGAAGCAGTATTGGCTAGGTTCAAAAATCCACAGGAAGAAGAGGAAGACGATGTACCACTTGGAGCCGTCAAAAACACAGAAGCACCTGAAAATAAGAGAATTCTCGCGACTGAGGAAGAAGACGACGAAGATTCTATTACACTTGCTAAAAGACGTAGAATTAGTGACAAGACAGTAAAGGTTGAACCCACTGAGGAAAAGTCAGTTGAAACATCCCAAACAGAAAAAGAGATCACTCCTCCTGTACAAACCGGTTCTTTCACACAGGAAAACGACACTAGAATAAAGAACCCGAAGTCAGAGTTTGTCGGTTCTCAAACCTTGTCAGCTGAGGCCATTGGCGAATTGGGTCTTTACTCTGAGGAAAATAATGGGTTGGAAACACAAGGTAAGGAATTCTTAAAAAAGAAGTATGGTGTTGCATCGTATCCCGAAAATGACTTGAAGGACTTGCTTCCGGGAGTCATTCCTGATATTGATTTCTCCAAGAACAAGAACACAGGTACTCAGGTGCTATTTTCGACATACCAAGGTTACATTGAGCTGTATTTCCGACCATTTCTGAACGACGACCTTGATTTGCTTCAGCAAGGAGAAATTGTCCCTCCGGGGATGGAGAAGATGAACTACGACCCCAACATTACCCCATATATCATTCCCAAATTGCGCAGATTCTATGCTGATGTATGGGCCGACGAGGACCCATCGCTCATACAGAAATTGAGCTCTGCACTGTACACTCAAATGTCAATGGATGCATACAAAGCCAAAGGCACGATAGATGACTTGACTGACGACACATTGTATACCGAGGAGGTATCATGCGGGCCTCTTTCCAGCAGATTGTTCCTGGCAATATTGGGAGTGAATGAAGGTAAACAAGACGATGATGATGGAGATGTTGCAGAGTTCTTTAAGGGTTTAGAATCAGAAGAAACCAATGGAGACTCTGCAACTATTTACGAAGGGCTGGAAAATGTGGCTACAAAACTCGAAAACATCGAGGAGTACAAACTCACATCAGAAATATCTGACTTCAGTTCAATAGAAGAACGATTAAAGAGAGAATTAAAGTACATTGGTATCTTTATGAATTTATCTGGCGAAGATGAAAAAAAATCGGCAAGCAACTCAGCAGCAGCAGCAGTTGCTGCAGCCGTGACAAACACACCGCCACTGCGCTCCTTGAGGAGTGGAGCGAGCATTATAGACAATGACGATTGGATCAAAAACAAAGAGGACGATGAGGTATGCGCAGAAATCAGAACCCTTCAAAAGCAATTGAAGGAATCTGTGACACGGAACCGTATCAACCGCAAAAAATTGATACCGATAGTAGAAGAACAAATTGCGTATCAGGAATACTGCACGATATTGGAAGACTTGGACAAACAAGTAGACCAAGCGTACTTGAAGCGGCTCAAGGGCAAGAGTAAGAAGAAGAAGGTCGAGGCGAACGCTCTTCCACAACCTCAACTAGTCAACAGCGGACTTAGAGCGTTACTAGAGAAAAGACATAGATGGATCGATAACATTGGAAAGCTTTTTCCTCCTGCTGAGGTCATGAAACGTATACCAAGAGAATCTATTTTGGTTAAGGAAGGTGATGAGATACAAGAAGAGCCCCAGGAGGCTGAATTAGTCGATGCATCCGATGACTTGATAAAGTCTTGAAAGCGTATTAAATAGCAGTTCTATTGGTTTAGGTTATGTACATTATATTTCAGACAATTGCTTTGTAAGTTGGTCATGAGGCACCAATGTCTTGACGTTTCCGATGGCAGCCAAAGCAATAGGTTTGTTCTTCAATCTGTAGTTTGCCCAGTCGACAACATCTTTCTTCGTTATAGCCTCGATTCTGGCGAAAACTTCTTTAGGAGGTAACCTGTAACCTGTGTTCACCAACTGCCTTCCGATATCCTCAGCAATAGCAGTAGAGTTGTCAAGTGCCAACACCAAAGAAGCTTTGAGTTGAGCCTTTGCTCCTTCCACTTCTTCTTCCGAGACTTCACCCAGTTTCAATCTGTTCCATTCTTTCAATACAGCATCTGTAAACAACTTCAAGTTGGCCAGTTTGTCTGCGGTAAAGTAGACTCCCATCAAACCGGTGTCGGCATATGAAGTCATGTATCCCATATAAGAGTTTGCAATGGGCTGTCTTCCTGGACCTCCCATAGCAGCAGACGCAACCAACGGAGAAGGCGAGTTTGAGCCGATGCCTGTGGATCTGTCCCAAGAACCGATTATTCCACTTGCAACTGATGCAGTGAAAAGGTCAGGAGAAGACCAGCTTGGACCCTCTACGGCCAAAGCAACGTGAGTCGAGGGTAAGGAATCATCCTGGATCTTGATTTCTTCACCATAGAAGGTAGGTAACGTACCACTTTGTTGGAAAGGTTCATCGCTCTTCTTGATCTTCTTGAAATGTTGCTTGGTTCTTTCAACCAACTCATCGTGGTCGACACATCCCACACCTATCACAGCCATTCTGTCACCCTTGTAGTTTGTGGTAATGTAGTTGACCAAGTCATTTCTGTTGATTGTCTTGATCAACTCACGTGGACCCAAGATGGTTCTTCCCAAGTCCTGGTTCTTGTAAACTACAGCATGCAAATGGTCAAACACGACTTCATCGTACATCTTATCAACCTCATCACTCTCTTGTAATATCACATGTCTCTCGCTCTCAATAGCCTTTGGTTCTAATTTGGATCTAGTGAGCAAGTCACTCAAGATCTCTATGTTCTGGTTGAGATCCTTTGAACGACATCTGGAGTAATAAACTGTGTTCTCTCTCGAAGTGTAGGCGTTGATTAATGACCCGATGTTTTCCACCTCCAACTCCAAGCTGAGTCTGGATCTAGTGTCTGTTCCTTTGAAAGCCAAATGCTCCAAGAAGTGGGCAGTTCCACTGCTTTTATTGTTGTCTGCACGGGAACCTGCATTGATCCATACTCCGACAGTCGCTGTTCTCGTTCCAGGCATGGACTCACTGGCAACCGTAATTCCGTTGTCCAATACTGTTGTTTTGTATGTGGGAACTGGAGTGACAGCAGCACCAGTTTTGGCGGTGCTGCTAATGCCCCTACTGAAAGTCCTGATCAATTTGCTTGCCTTCAACATGTTGCCTCCAACTGATAATTTTGCAATAAAAAAAATCTAGACCATTTGTAATGTCAAATTTGTGAGGATTTTAGAGTGAAAGGATGGCCACAAGAAATTACTGGGATACGTGTGAGCTATGTATAGTCCAGTTTAGAGCTTTAGATGCAATAAAGGCGAAAAGCACAGGTGCTTGCTAGCTTATAGTTTTACACTGGTTCTGAGTGCTAGATTGCAAAGCAGGTGGCATCAGCTGGAGATGGCAAAAAATTGGACGAGTCAGGAATCGAACCCGAGACCTTACCCATGCTAAGGGTACGCGCTACCAACTACGCCACACGCCCATTTGATGGAAAAATAATCCCAAGTTGTAATTCAATGTCAGCAGCGAATTCGTAAGCTGTGCAGAATTACCAAATTTATTCAAGGAATAGAGGTTTACTCTGGTTTTCTTGACCCATCACACGGCATATCTCCTGTGCGGGGATAACTATCACCAGTTACTAAAGGATGCTTCCGTCACCGCGACCAATGCTGGCTGAATGACGAATGACACGAACTATAAAACGACCACCCGTTTCGGAGCTCCACGTTTTTGCAGCCTATTCTGGCTAGTTGCAAGAGTCAAAATCGCCAAATCGACTCCACATTCATCGCTGCCATACTAACTGCTCTGAATGATACATATCCATGATCCACGACCCGCATTATCCTGCTTCGCGTTCTTAAGTTCTAGTTCCATTACGAAGCTTGATTACCCTGCTGGTGGTCGAATCTGAAATTCGTCCCATTCTTCTTTTCTTCTGCAGTCTTCGATTCCTCTTGCTATGAGTAGTCAGAGAGCAACAGATTGTGGGCACAACTAGACTGGCTGCAAAATTTCTGGTATATTTTTTAGGCTTCTACAAGTCAAATAAATCAAACTGTTTATCAGTGCAGTCATCCCTTTGTAGACCAAAAAGTATACTCAAGTTTAGTTTACTCTTCTCTCCACCATTAAGCGTTTTATTACATCCGATCCCACTTCCTCCCTTGAACGATTGCAGGTGTATTTAGCCTCCAGCTAAATCTCAAGTACTTCAAAAAATAAAAAAATAGAAAATGGTCCCTAACGGGATCGAACCGCTGATCTTGGCGTTACTCATATTAGCACCACGCCATAACCAACTAGGCCAAGGGACCTTTCTGTTGGAATGTAATTTTTGAAATACTTTATTATGTGTGTATTTAGTGACATCCCAACCGCAAATTCAAAATCCTGGAAATACCAGACTAAAGACGTTGATAAAAGGGCCAGTTTGAAGTAATGGAAACACACAAGCCGAAGAATGACACTGGAAATCACTTGGGGGACGTCAAGAGGCCCGAACGTATCTGAATAATCTTCTGACCTCTGACTATGTGTTTTATTGAAGATTCTCTGAACCTAGCTAGATGGGTATCAGGGGAGCTGTTCTTCCATTGAACATATTCATATGATATATCTGTGTCTTAACTTATAAGCAGGCCAATCTTCTTGACGAATTTGCAAGAAAGGCTGG
Source organism: Kodamaea neixiangensis (assembly GCA_030565385.1). Lineage (NCBI taxonomy): Eukaryota > Fungi > Ascomycota > Pichiomycetes > Serinales > Debaryomycetaceae > Kodamaea > Kodamaea neixiangensis. The sequence goes on from JAJMBT010000042.1 coordinate 52,842, forward strand.
TGTTTATTCCTTGAAGGCTGAAATTAAGTCAATTGAGGTCAGCCTCTTGACATCTGTACCACGAAACTTTACTGCTAACTGTATAATCACTCTGTCTTAAGACTTTCACTATCTCTCTAGCTTCGTCACTAGCATCCTTAATAAGGGTATCCAAGAATTGATAGTGCAACCGAGTATAACAAGTACTAATTAGAGCCAAACTTGAAAAGTGCGCCCACAGTCAAGCCAACTAAGAAAAGACGCTGAAGCTTTCAGCTAATCGTCACTCCAAACACCACAAGCACCCAGCCATCTCTGCACCCCACCATCTGATACCCTCCACTCTCCACGGTCTTTGAAAAATGAACTGAAAAAAAATTAACCAATTCAAAACAAAACTCAAAAGCTCAGATTGTCAGACTGGAACGATGGATATTATGGGATACACGTCGCCTGCAGTTGTGATAGACAATGGTTCTTACACAACCAAAGCCGGTTTTGCGGTGGAGGAGTTACCATCTCTAGTATTCAGCACCAACTACCTGGTTGGTGGCTCCAGTGATGCTAAGGTTATTGTTGGAGAGGATGAATTACTTGAGCATCCCGAGAATGAGGTGATGACGTTGATGGACAATGGTTTGATCTACGATTTCGATAATATAGTTCACAACTGGCAGTATGTGTACGACCATATTGATAATAACAACGCGATCGAGCTGAAGGAGTACCCGTTGGTGTTGACTGAGCAGAGTTGGAACACGACAAAGAACAAGGCAAGTACCTGTCAAGCTGTGTTTGAGCAGTTTGAGGTGCCAGTATTCTCGTTGGTGAAGACTCCATTGACGCAGTTGTTCAGGGCCGGAAGATCGACTGGGTTGGTTATAGATATCGGGTCTTCGGTTGCCAGTGTGACGCCGATTTTGGATGGAATCATCCAAAACAAGGCACTGTTGCACTCCAAATATGCCGGAGACTTTCTCAACTTGCACTTGATGCAGCTGTTGCAATTCCAGACTCAGAACAACATAGACTTGTTGTTGCCAGAATCCTTTCAGAAGGGCAGTGACTCGTTCAAGAGCTTCTATATTGCACACAACTCGTTGCAGGAGTACAAGAACTTGACCTTGAACTATCAGATACAAAGTTTCCAATTGCCCAACAGATCGCACATCTCTTTGCAGGGCAACTTGAACCTGAACCAATACTTGGAAACCTTGTTCCAGCCCAACTTCCACAAATTACAGAATGTTGCGATTCCCGACCAGTCGATCGAGAAGCCATCGAGTTTGGGCTTGACCAACTTGATTTTCGCTGCGTTGAAGAACTTGGAGATGCAGTTGCTTCCAGCTAACGTCCAGCAAGCAGCCCATGCACACCAACATCCACTGAACAGCTTGAGCAGCAAGTACGCGAGGTTCAACGAGATCTTCAAAGGCTTGTTGTCGAATGTGTTGATCACAGGAGGACTGTCCTTAGCTAACGGATTGCCAGACCACATCTTGAACGATTTGAGAATTTTGACACCTAAATACTTCCCCAACTACACTTACAGTTCTTACTCGATCAGTCCTGTGCAAATGCAGAGCGACGTGAACGAATCGTGGGAAAGACAATTCGGAGGATGGCTTGGAGCATGCAACTTGGCCAACATGTTGAATGACGATTCTGGAGAAGACGGTGCAGCCTCGCTGTCAAACATAGCGTTGGAGAACTGGTTCATCACCAAGGCTGACTACGAGGAATTGGGCGAAGACTTGGTCTTGGAGAAGTTTAAGTAAAATAAGTAAAATATTGTACTATTAATAATCTATATACATTTTAGTTTTTCCAGGAAACGTACTTGTCGTCGTACTTGGAGGCTTCGCCGTGCAAGGCCAAGATGGACTTGACCTTTTCTTCGACACCCAACTTGTTGTTGGTTTGTTTTTTGAAGTGTTTCACGACTTCGTTAGGGGTTGGCAAGTAGGATCTGTTGGATCCGTCGGTACCGGTGATGAAGGCTGCGATTTGTCCGTTCTTTGGCAAGCCCATGTTGTATGGGTAGTCCTTGTAGTCTACGCCAAAGTAGTTTTCGATCAAGGGCAGTTGCAAGTACTTTGATGTTGCAATGGACTCGGATGTGACGTTCTTGACGTATTTTTCAGTGGCTTCTGAGTTGTTCCATTCAGGGAAGAATGGGGTCTTAATCTTTTCGATCAACTTGTGGCTTACACCCTTGACAAAGTCGTTCTTTTCAACAGGCAAGGCCATAATGTTTGTGGCAGAAGTCAATTCCAATTGAAGTTGTTTCTTGATGGTGTTCTTCGATCCTCTCTTCAACAATTCAAAGGCGACGGTTAAGGAAGTCAAAGGCTTTTGGGCCAACTTTTCAGCGAGCTGGGCAGCGAAAACAGTTCCGTTTCTGTGTAAGTAGTTGAACACTTCTTCTACATTTGGTTGCGAGAATGCTTCGTTTATCACGTTCAATTCTTGGGTGCTGAATCTGGGCTTGTAGTCTTCGGGCAATTTGTTTTCAGTGAATTCTTCGATTGCTTCGTTGACTTGGGCAAAGTACTGGCCAGAGCTTTGGATGATTTCCGAGGACACGGTCTTGGTGCTGTTTACGATTGGGGGTTGCAAGTTGGCCAATCTGTTGATCAAGTGGGGCAACTTGTCAGATGAAACATAGTGTGTGGCAAAGCCTGCAAAGTATGCGTCCAATCCAGACATGACTTCGCCAGTCAAGGCATAGTAATAACCCAACTTGTCGTCCAAGCGAGGCAAGAAAAAGGTGGTGCCTACGTCTGGGAAGAAGCCAATGTCCATTTCTGGCATGGCGACCTTGGTCTTTTCGGTGACAACTCTGAATGGAGCGTGCACAGACAATCCGACACCTCCTCCCATGGTAATACCGTGCATCAAAGCAACATACGGCTTGGAGTAGGTGGCAATCAAGTAGTTCAAGTTGTACTCCTTCTGGAAAAAGTCGGTAGCATACCCAGGATTACCTTCGATGATTTGCTTAGCACACTCTGCAACATCACCACCGGCACAAAGAGCCTTTGGCGAGTTGGAAGTCAAAATGACGACGTTACTAGCCGTAGACTTGGCGTACTCGACCAAACGAGGCGTGATCAACTCCACCATCTCAGTATTCAAAGAATTCAACTTGTTGAGCCTGTTCAAGTGAATCACCCGGGCACTGTCCTTGTTGGAAAAAAGGACAACAGCTTCACTGTGAGCAGTCGAGGAGGACATTCTAATAGGTAACGTGCGAACGAATCGAGATTGAGATACTAGATTTCTAACAGAAGATCTCAACATAACGGGAAAAGTGGAATCAGCGGGGAGGGAAGGTCTTTTATAAGATTTGGATTTTTTCTCACCTCAAACTATGAGCATTTGACTTGATAGACTTGTGGAGTTAAGGTTGAATTTTTCTGGTGGGATGGATTTTCTTGTGATAATGCACGACAATTTAATGAGCGAGTGGAGCGAGTGAGTTGTGCGCAAGTTGATTTGTTGGGAAAGGTGGGAGGTGTGAGGCTGAAAAATTGACAGAGGTGAGTTGGTTTGGTGGTGGAGGGTAGAAAGATGCGGAAATGAGGGTATTTTGTTTGCAGATTAGTGTATTTCACAGAGTGTGTGGGTAAATTTGTGGGAAGCTGAAAAGGAGTCTCGTAAATTTAGGGAGAAATTTTGTGGTTCACGAGGACGATTAGTGGGTGAGTGGAAGGAAGGAGTATGGTGGTTATTTTGCAGATGATGATTGAGGGTAATGATTGAGGGTAGTGAATGAGGGCAGTGAGTGAGGTGGAGACTAGTGTTAATGATTTGCTGTGGTATATAGAGTTTGGGGTCTGAGCATGTGTATGGTTGATTTAAACAGTGGAGATATTTAGGGAGTAGCCTAGTAATTTATACCAGTGTAGGTGACGTAATTATAATCGCGGATAGAGACGATCAGTTGAGAATCCGTGGCTATTCAAGCATGTGGAACGGGGTATTGGAAATGCGATAGCGATCGTAGTGAGTGAATTACAACGTGAGGGTGGGGAAGAATACCGAGGCAGATTATATGCATAGAATTATGCATAGAATTATGGGTAAAGTAAGGGCAATGGCTGCAATTGCTGAAAATGTAATGACTGGTAGGGTGCAGTGGGTATTGGAGGTAGCAGAGAATAGTGTAGCTGCTGTTGCTTATGATTTTGCTGATGATTGAGTGTATATGTGGTACTTTTGTATTGCCATGCTATTGATATATCTCAGCCCTAAGGAAGTGTATACCAATTTTGACAGCTTGAATCCATTGTGACAATATAGCTATCACACTGCAGATGAAACATACCTGAGTACCTCAGTATATATACCAATGTCTTTAATACATATTTTACGTGCATTCCCAATACTACCAGACCCTATACAAGCTGATACTGATTAACCAAACTACATTCCTCTCTCTTATCCTCTTCTCCCTCTTCCACCTTACTGGCTCTCGGCAGCTCCAAAGGCATCTGATATTGGTAAAACGCACCAGTCTGGTACGAAGCAAGCAATACCAATTGATTGTTAAACCCAATCTCCACCCGGTTGTGCTCCCCCTCAACCGTCAGTGGCGTGTACTCCGGGAGCTTGATATATGCAAATGATCTTCTGGGCGGTTCCCAGATGAGATTCTCAAAGTAGTCTTTATATGGAAGCTTTTTGATGAACGACTTGGTGTAATGGTTGTTGATGATCTTGCTTGTTTTCTTGAACTTGCCAAAACTAAAGTATCCATTCTGTTCAGGTTGTTCCTCCGGTGCCGCCTTAGTCACAAGTAAGTTGGACAAGTTCTCGTTCAAGTCCTGTGACGACCGGCCATTCGTTTCATGTTCTTCATCGCTAACATCTTCATCATATGTTTCGTCTTCTCCTGCTGCTTCGCCCTTTCTCGGTAACTTGAACAAGTGAATAGTATTACTGCCAGACCCACACCCCAATATCGTTCGATCAGCATTGAAGGTGAGAGCGTTGATCAGCGCTATGTTGTGTCCTCTGCGTAAATTGGTAACCAGCACCAACTTCAACGGCTCGTTGTCTAGGTGGAACACTCGGATAATCGTACCTTTGACAGATGCTGTGGCTATGGATGGAGTGTCACCGGAAATCTTGATTCGAGCAATCTCGGAGTCATGAGCTTTGAAGATCAACTTGGGTTGCAACTCTATTGCGTCATACACCAAAACCCATCCATCTCCATCCTTTTTCAAGTCAGAAAGTGTCAATTCTTTACTCAGCTTCTTACGCTTGGAAAGCTTGGACTTTTGGGTCCACTCAACAAGAGAATGGAGCGATACGTCTGCAATGATAGAATCGCTGTTCAGGGCATTTGCTTTATCGCTATTATTGAACAAATCTGTTTGTTCATTGATTGCTCCCAAGGGCAACACCAATAACGAGCTGTCACTGGAGCTCAAATCACCGACGAATCGACTTGTTTCGACCGGGTTAATGTCCAAGACCTTTATCAACCGGACACATCCCAAGTCGTAGATGTATATTTTACCTGACTTTAAGAACACAACCAATCGTTTACGGTTGAGTCGAATGTCCACAATATGCGAGGGAAACGTCAAGTCACATATCTTGAGGTTCTGTTTCGAGTTGAAGATCTTTAGTAATCTGTTCCCAGTCACCTCATTACCACTGAGTGGAACGATTATAACAAGCGAAGTTGAAAACAACATTCTAACATATGACGTGGGAGACTCCGCAGTAGGCAAGTCCGAGAGCTTCAGGGTCAGCGTTTGCAGCAGCAGCAGCAGAATTTGCCGCAGTAACTGGTTCAGCGCAACCAGATTATGACGCAGACGTGATAATTGACTTTCCTGCCCTTCCAAAGAATGATCCATGCTCCGCGATATAGAGCGACGTAAAGTGTCCAGTCCAGAAGTATAAAACTCCCCGAAAGGCTCACAGTTGAAGATCTTATGCCATTGCGTCGTTGATATAGAGATACACGAGCTGTCCTGGTTGAACGCAAGGTCGTTTATCATCGTCTGTATTTGCATTTTTTATATTGTTAAAATTGAATCACGCGTTAAGTATATAAGTATATATAATTGATAAGTAATAATTACAGTACTCTAGTCTTCCACTTCTTCCAAGGTGACTCTACGTTTGTTTGTGGAGGTGTTTGAGGTGGAGGAACCTGTAGCGTTGTTTGCTTTAGTCACTGGTTCCAGAGTAGCTTCGTGGGCAGGTTCAGCAGACCCGTTAGCAACGTCCGAAGAACCGGCAGCAGCCTTCTTACCCTTCTTACTCTTCTTGCCCTTCTTTTTCTTTGGTTCGTCCCATCCGTACAATGGTTGGAACGACTCAATGACACCGCAATCTTCAAACAAGTTGGGGAATAACCAGAAAGCCTTTGGTAAGACTACCACCGTGATAAGATAGATGATCAAACGGACAATAGCAATACCAAAGAACAACCCAATGAGTCCCAACATTCCCATAGACAAGTACCACACACCTCTCTTCATGAAGACCGGCCATAATGGGAACAAGATGACAGAAAACACACCAGCAATAGCCAAAACAGAGTAGAGCAAAATGTATGGGTTTGGCTTGGCGTAGATCCAGGCAAAGTATACATCCGGCTCCAAAACCGCCTTGTCGGCACGCTTAAGTGTGGGCTTGGACTTGTTTGGTTTCCAACCTCTGACAGCCTTGATGTCAGCGTAGTGCAATTTGTCAACGGGCAAAATCATCTGGTTCTGGATCAACATAATGAAAGCCTTTTGAGCCTCCATCTCATTCTCGACAGGAGGCAATCCGTTCTTTGGATTAGCCTGAGCGGTCTTATACTCCTGACTGGTCAACGCTCTAACGAAACGTTTGAACCTGAAAAACTGAATGTCATCGGTGTTGTTCAACAACCCTGTTCTTTCCTTCAAAATCTTGTGACCAAGCACGAAGTTGGCAAGTGCGACGGCAACTGGAGATCTCAGCTGAGAAACTGGCACCTCTTGAAGCTTCTGTTCCATCTTGTCGGTCTATATGTTTTGTAAGAAAAGTTTCAACGAAAAACTTAACGTGTTCAAAAACAAATCAAATGTGGCAAACATGTGAAGGACGTGATGGAGGTTTCTACAATTTAGAGTGCTGCAAGGGGTAGATGAGCTGGGTAGATGAGCTGGGAAGAAGTGCTAGATGAATGAGAAAGAAGTGAATGAAGGTATGGTTAACTCCAATCATAGATTCTTGTGATTCTTAACTAGTAAATTATGGTGACTTTTTTAAGCATTTGCAGCCATCAAAAAGGAAGTACCGATTGTAGAATTGTAGAAGAGACATAGAGAGAGAGTACCTTCACCGTTTAATAGGATATTGAAAATGCTCAACTTCTACCGTAACTAGTATGTTCCATGGTCTCTCCGTAGGCTTTCAGTCTTTTTAAGCTTGGAAAGATCATGAATACCGAACCTTCATTAGTTTCTCTTTCTTTGCTCATTCATATCAGTTTCTCTTCTTCACTCGCTCCGCTCGTTCAGATGTTTCTACAACAATGAAGAAGTCTATGGATTATCTAAGAACTATAAGCTTATCGTAACGATACTCAAACCCAACACCAAGTGGAATAGTACTGCGTTCGTGTTACCTCTTCACCAATATTAATACTAAGGAACATCATACTCATAGACCTTCCAATACAATGCAAATGAGAAACTAGTGTACAGGGAGATGGAAGAAATTGCGACAGCTAGCTTGTTTACAAGTCAGCGCTGTCCAAGAAAAAGTAGTTACCACTCAACTTCTGTTCCTTGTCCATTTGGGAGTCCAACTTGTTGATTCTAGGTCTGAACGAGTTTGGATCTCTTCTGAAGGTGACGTTCAAGTTCTTCAAGAATCTGTTACAACCAGTCAACAACGATTCCGGCGACTTGGCAACGGCATCTCTCGATGGTTGACCTTCAAACACAATGACTCTGTCGGCCAAGTAGGTGGCCATGATGAAATCGTGCTCCACAATGAAAGCCGTCTTCTTGGCGTGCAAGATGAATCTTCTAATCACCTTGGAACAGATAATACGCTGCTCCGAGTCCAAGTAGGCAGATGGCTCGTCAATCAAGTAGATGTCGGCAGGCATACCCAACGCCAACACAATGGCAACTCTCTGCAATTCACCTCCAGACAAGGTCTGCACCTCCTGGTCAATGATGTCATCAATCTTCAATGGCTTAACAACGTCGGTCTGGAACTGTGGGTGCAAGAACGAGGCTCTGATCTTCTTGAAGAACAACTGTCTTACGGTACCGGGGAACTTTGGTGCAATCTTTTGTGGCTTCATCGACACATTCAACTTGGGAATCTCCTTACCGTTGTCTGGGGCAATGGCTCCGGCAAGCAACTTACAGAAGGTGGTCTTACCAGTACCGTTTTCACCCATCATGACCAAGATCTCAGAGTTGGTGAAGTCACCGGCTTCCACCTTCAAGCGGAAGTCTCCCTGGGTCTTGCTCATCGTTGGGTACTGCAATGCGTTGGACTTGTCCAAAATCAATCCTTCAGCAGAGTCGGCCAATCTGAACTGCAACGACTCGGTTCTGAATCTCATGTTTTCGGTGGGGATGTGACCGTCCAAGAAAATGTTGATACCTTCTCTGACAGAAGATGGCAAGGTAACAACACCGTACACAGATGGTGCACCGTACAAGATACACACAAAGTCCGACAAGTAGTCCAACACCGACAAATCGTGCTCGACACAGATAACGTAGGTGGTTTCGTCCAACAACGATCTGATGATTTCGGCAGCTCTCAATCTTTGCTTGACATCCAAGTACGAGGATGGTTCATCAAACATGTAAACGTTGGCAGCTTGGACACAAGTCATACCAAGGGCAAATCTCTGCAACTCACCACCAGACAAGTTGGCCACTTCTCTGTCCAAGACGTGTTCCAACTCCAATACCTTGATGATGTAGTCGTAGTCCTTTGGTCTTTCACACTTGCTCTTCAAGATGGCACCAACCTCCTTGACAGCAGCCTTGGCCAAAGCTCTTGGGATGTTGTCAACGTACTGTGGCTTGATGATAGCCTTGATGTCATCCTCCAACACCTTGGTGAAGTAGTTCTGCAACTCCGAACCTCTAAAGTGCTTCAAGATGTCTTCCCAGTCGGGAGGGTCGTCATATCTGCCCAAGTTAGGCTTCTGCTTACCAGACAAGATCTTCAACGCGGTCGACTTACCAATACCGTTGGTACCAACCAAACCCAAGACCTGGCCGGGTCTAGGAGTAGGCAATCTGTGCAACTTGAACGAGTTGGCAGAGTATCTGTGGGTGGTTTCGTTCTCCAAGTTGGTGGGCAAGTTAATGATGGTGATGGCATCAAAAGGACACTTCTTGACACAAATACCACAACCAATACACAAGGTCTCGGAGATGAAGGCAATCTTCGAGGCAGGAGTCACTTCAATACACAACTTACCTGTCTTGACCACAGGACATCCCTTACGACATTCCTGCTTACACTTCTTGGGCTTGCATCTGTCGGTCGAAACAATGGCAATTCTGGTATTCTTAGAACCAGACGGAGCTGGCGCTGGTTTTTTGTTAACTCTGGAACTCATATTGGTCTGAGACGCTGTTAAAAAGAACGATACACTTGGTTTGTTAAATCGATTTGCGTTTGGTATTTTTTTTTTCACAGATTTTTTTGTGTAATTTTTCGCAACAGTTCCATGATTTACTTAGGTGTTGAAAATTGGGTTACAGTGCGGGTAAATTTGGGTACTCTGACTAATTGCGAGCTTTGATTGGTTGCTTTGCGATGAAGTTGGATGGACGTTTTGGGCTGGTAGAGCGTTTGGGTGGGGTGAGTGAGATGGTGCTTTGAAGAGGGGGTGTAGTTATTAGAGGAGAGTTAATCGTTATAGGTGTTGCTTGAAGTGGAGGGATTGAGAGAATAGAATGGTGGTAAATACTTGGTTGTAAATGAAGTAAGCAATTGCACTAAGGGTCTATTTTTGCGATGAGTACAGAGAGGGAACTGATTTAGAGCACAGGAGGAGGTAGTTGGGAGAAATGGATAAAGAAAGAAGGTTGATGTAAGCCGGTATGAGATTGTGTTGCTTAAATTGCTTGGATATTAATGTAGGTGGAATGAACTGAAGTTCTGCCAGTGTGACTGTCTTTTGTGAGGCAGTTTTACTACTCAGCGAGGAATAATTAGAAAACTTGTAAAGCATACGCGAGTTAAAGAAACTGACCTATAACTCCTATTATTATGCCGAAGTGGGATGTTTTTCTTTTAGTTTTCGTGTCTAGGAGACTATCAATTGTCTATATCAAGTGAATACATATGGCTGCAAAAAACGTCACGTGACCACTAATCGGGAACATTCAAGGCCTGCTGTTGGCCATGATCGTTGCCAGTCTGATTTCTTCCGTATTGACCATGATTCTTACTGATGTGATCTTTACGGTTATATTATGATTATGTCTCCATTTCCTCTCCTTCTATAGTCAGTGAACCACCTCAATTTACGTTCTGAGGAACTTGAGATCTTCAAGGTTATTCCGGATAGAAATATAAACAGCTGCTGTTCAAGACCAGGGTTATGTTAAACCTAACAGATTAACTGTGCCTTGAACCTGGTCTATTTGACACTCACCTAGCTAGTAGATTGTTTTACGACAGGAAATTAATATCTATTCATTATTTTAATGTCTATGCTTTGTCAATATGCAAATGTTGAATTCATGTGCTTAACCATTCCTGTACATATTATGATCCAACCAGTTAGATCATTGCTGTACCTGAGCTTGCACCAGCGCAATTGGGTTATTTATAATCACACCTCTTCTTCTCCAGTACCTCTCCATACTATTTAAATCGACGTCTTATCTGCAACAATTCGCAGCCATTCTTCCTAAAGTAATTGAAAGTGTCTTCACTGTCAACGTCTGCTATCTCATACAAAGGTGGAACCCTAAAATCACTTCTTTTACCATCATACCTGAGCAACACCACTTTCAAATTTGTAAGACGACTGAAATCCAAGAGCCTCGCTTCAAGAAAAGTCAACTTTTCGATTGTTATTGGAAGGCTATCTATCAACTTTTGATTCGGTATCCAACTCACTTGTAAGCATTTCAAACTATCAGGAACACATTCCACCCACCAATTACACCCAATTGTAAATACGTTTTCAACAGTTGGAGGCAAATAGTCGATATAACAACTGTGAAGGTCAAGGGTACGGATGCTATGTGGAAAGAATGTAAGGTAATGCGATAAACTCTTTGAAGTTCCCAATCCAGATATTGCTACAGACTTCATATTCCTTAACTCAGATAGCAACGGGTAATCGTTTGCGTCTACTAAGTAGCAAGGCTCCCAAGGTGACTGCCTGTGATTTATTTCCTCAACCAAGTCTTCAATTTGGGGATACTTGGTAAAAACGGCTTCCAAATCTGAATATTCAAAGAAGTCGATGGTTGTGGGCCAGAACAGAAGATTATTGCACTCCAATAGTTCCAAGAGATATGATACCCCTAGACGTGTAAAGGATTCATTGAGATCGTGTATATCAATTGGAACCAACTGAATGTGGTGGTACATCACACCAAATGCCAATTCGTTGAAAAATGGATCCTCGACTAGAAGTACCGCATCAATAGGGCTAAGAAACAGGAAGACATTCTTGAGAACTTCACGGGGAAGATGGTCAATGTACGGCGTACCTAACTCCTTCTTAGTTCTTGAACTCCTCCATTTCTTAGAGAACCGCATTAACTTCAATTTGTACTCCATCAGCAAATCATGAGGAGTCCATGCAGCTGCATCTTCAGTCTCCAATTCAGTTGGATCCTTCTTCACTGTGATGATTTTCCGTTTCTCTGAGAAACCCTTCAATTTAAGCGTATGAGAGTGTTTCTCAGGCAAATCAGTGGTAGAAAACACCTCCTCTGCCCCATTCTTCTCTATAATCAAACCATCTGGCTGCTTCCTTAATATATGACTTCTTCTTTTAAGGGCCATACTGTTAGTTTGGTGCTCTGACTTTATTTAGTGGAGACTCGCACAATAAATACTTTCACCACAAGGCTTATGAAACTTCACCTAAATGACCTAGATCGCCTAACAATGTGTCTATATTTACCATCAATTAGACCAATTAAAGTGTCAACTTTTGCCAGGCTTTCAATTTCGAAGCTTCAATGTCGAAGCTGTCAAAATTAAATTCGCAGCCATACTGTAGAATATATAGGAACTTATCTATTGTAAAGGTAAGAACAACAAGAAATAGGCCCCTGACAATAAGAATCGAGGCTATATTCAAGGCTATATGTGTTGTAAGTACACCTGTACCTGGTAATTAGAACGTACAATTTGAGTAACTGGATCGTGTACTCAACAAGAGCGCCAACGTGACATCTCAGCGCATCAATATCCAACCAAATTCGAACTTTGATTTAGGCTGATGCACTACATTAAGAGTGTATAATTACAAAAGTTAATACACTTCAAAGTTCTCTATACCTCTGGCTATGTTTGACAAGTCTATCTGCCCCAAGCCTGTCAATCAAGTAAACAAGTCTGCCAAGTCGCGAATAAAGTCTAATTTGCAAACTGCCTCCTTGATCTCGTAATCAGTATTGGGTGCGTCACGAGTGCACGAGTTACGATGACAATAGGTGCCATAGTGCTTTTACCTTACGATCTTCACAATCACTCGTCTGCATTTCAAGCATACTGAGACGTAGACCAGTAGTAAACCTACAACAACACCAAAACTCACACTTTGCAGCGAAGTTCAATGTCCAACGTACCAAGAACCTCACCATACTCCTACTCTCACTACATCCTTCTTTCCTTCTCTCCTTCGCTTCCCCACCCAGGGGTAACTACCTTAATCGTGCACTTACCAATCCCACCCAATCACAATTGAAATTTCTGGAACAGAAAATTTAAATTAAGCTTCACTTTTATTCTTGATTTCACACTGTGATAATGAGAATGAGCTGAGTTATTAGTGTGCTTACCGGGCTTTCTTGATTGAAAAGCTCGTTGTCTTCGATAACCTGACGGTTCTGATGAAGTTAATGCAGTTCAGCAGATGATAGTTGACTAGTATGGTGGCTCTGCCTTGTATTGGCCCGCGTTGTTGACCTGAGATTTTTTGTGTGGGGAGACTCTCAGGCACATGACGGTTTGGAAACGTACAAGAAGACTGTCCAAAGACAGTCGGAGGTGAACGGTACGGGCTGCAGGTTGATCTACTAGTGATTGTATGCCCACTTGATCCATGTGATTGCTTTGAAATGCCTGTTGTGAGGTCATGTTAATGCTGGTAACTCTTTGGAGACTGAACTAGACAACGGCTGCAAATCATGGGTTTAGTTCAAACCCATGATGCTGGTAAAACGCGTGTGAGCGTACAGATTGACGAAGAATGTAAACCGGAGCCATACAATTGCATGTTAATGATTAACTGGCCATCCACACGGACGCCCATACTAACATGAATGGCTGCAAAAAGTGAAACTTTTGCAAACCACACCTGAAAAGTACGCTGACGCCCGCCACAAACCACCACACACTAAAGCCTCTCAAATATGTATGCACGGAGACACTCCAAGGGATCTCGGTCCACAGACTGAAGAAGAAAGCCCGAGCTACTGTTTGTTGTTTGACGTCTGAAATACGAATAAACACGCAAGAAAAACCTCAACAATTGAACCGAACATTCACCTGTAAGAAGTAAAAGATCTCTGCCCCTCCACAACCCAATAGTACGCAACTAGAATTACCAGACCTTCCAAAAATTGGACAGGCTTTTTTTGGGAGAATAAAAATTTTCCCAGTTCCATTTTTTAGTAGGCGATAACATAATAGAGTTGTACTTTATTGTGACTACAGGAAAGAAAGGGCGAACAGCACGACTGGGTTCACATAGCACGGTTGCACTGGATACTTAGAAGCGCCAATTTTTTGTATTTTACTGGTGGAGTTTGAAGAAACCCGTTGGGCCCCAAATTAATTCCGAGAGAAGAAGATTCTTAGGAATAATCAGTTGAATCTATCAAAGGCCAGCCAAAAGGCAGTTGTACTATTACTTAACAAGCGTTTGCTGGTAGTTTACGGAGAGTTTTAATTGCTCACGTTGACTCAGACCCGCTTTTTAATTGCATTTAACATTGTTGTTGAGTGTTGTTGTTGTTGTTGTTGTTCAGATACTCCAGATTGGCCGATTTTGAAGGACGGAGGTGAAAGATGGTAAAACCCGATATTCCAGAGGAAGCGTCGCTCAATCCAGAGTTGTATGGGTTGAGGCGGCTGCATCGGGAGCGGCGTGTTGCTGCTGTTGTCGACAGCGATGAGTCGGACGAGGATGACGCGCCTTCGTTGAAGAGACGTAAAAAGAAGGTGGAGTACGAAGAGTACGATGAGGACGAGGAGGACGATGAAGAGGAAGAAGCTTTCGATGAGGACGACGACGACTTCATGGCTACAGGCAAACCTAAGAAGACCAAGAAAGCCTTTGTTGGTGGGCCCAAGAAGGTGAAAAAGGTCAAGGCCATGTCGTTGGAACCACTCGAGTTGAGGTTTTCGTCGAGAAACAACAAGCTGGTGAACTATGCTGTTGACTATGATGACGACGACTTGCTTGAGAGTGACAAGGACGAAGACACTGCCAACGGTGACTACTACTACTACCAGCAGGCGACCGAGACACCTGTCGAAGAAGAAAACGGAATCGACCTTGTGATGGACCACAAACCAAACGAAGAGGTCGAGCCTAGCAACAACCCCAAGGAGGACTTCTTGTTCAAGATCAAATGGACCAACCAATCACACCTTCACAACACCTGGGAAAACTGGAGCAACTTGAAGAGCACCAAGGGCTTCAGAAGAGTCGACAATTATGTCAAACAATTCATTCTTATTGACCAAGAGATTCGGAACGACCCGTTGACCACCAAAGAAGACATTGAAGCCATGGACATTGAGCGAGAAAGAAAACGCGATGAGCAGGAGGAATACACGCACGTCGAACGGATAGTCGACAGTGAGAGAATCAATTTGGCCGACGGCACTTCGAAATTACAGTACTTTTGTAAATGGAGGAGACTATACTACGACGAATGCTCGTGGGAAGACGCAGAGGAAATCGCAGAGATTGCACCGGAGCAAGTTACTCGCTATCAAGCACGTCTCAAGCTGAAAATATTACCAAACTTGTCTGCCAACTACCCATTATCTGGTAGGCCGAGATTTGAGAAGTTGGTCAAGCAGCCCGTTTTCATTAAGAATGGTGAATTGAGAGATTTCCAGTTGACCGGGTTGAACTGGATGGCGTTTCTCTGGTCACGTAACGAAAATGGTATCTTGGCAGATGAGATGGGTTTGGGAAAGACCGTACAAACTGTGTCGTTTTTGTCTTGGTTGATCTACGCTAGAAGACAAAATGGACCACACTTGGTGGTGGTGCCGTTGTCGACCATCCCTGCATGGCAAGAGACCTTTGAGAAGTGGGCACCAGACGTCAACTGTGTTTACTACTTGGGAAACACCGAAGCAAGAAAAAACATCCGCAATTACGAATGGTACAACCCCAATGGAAAACCCAAGTTCAACATCCTCTTGACGACGTACGAGTACATCTTAAAAGACCGCACGGAATTGGGCTCGATCAAGTGGCAGTTTTTGGCGGTTGACGAAGCACACAGATTGAAAAACGCCGAGTCGTCCTTGTACGAGTCGTTGAAACTGTTCAAGGTGAGCAACAGATTGCTCATCACAGGTACGCCATTACAGAACAACATCAAAGAGTTGGCTGCCTTGTGTAACTTCTTGATGCCCGGAAACTTTACCATTGACCAGGAAATTGACTTTGAAAAAACTGACGACGAACAAGAGCAGTACATTAAAGATTTGCAAAAGAAGATCCAGCCATACATCTTGAGAAGATTAAAAAAGGACGTTGAGAAGTCCTTGCCTTCCAAGACGGAGCGTATCTTGAGAGTCGAGTTGTCTGATATGCAAACAGACTACTACAAGAACATTATTACAAAGAACTACACAGCTTTGAATGCGGGCAACAAGGGATCGCAAATCTCGTTGCTTAATGTGATGAGTGAATTGAAGAAAGCTTCGAATCACCCATATTTGTTTGATGGCGCAGAGAACAGAGTATTGAACAAAGCTGGCTCGCACTCGAGAGAAACTATTTTGAAGGGGATGATCATGTCGTCTGGAAAAATGGTGTTGCTTGAACAGTTACTCACAAGATTGAAGAAGGAAGGACACAGAGTGTTGATCTTTTCACAGATGGTGCGTATGCTTGACATCATGGGCGATTATTTGTCTATCAAAGGATACCAATTTCAACGATTAGACGGTGGAGTGCCCTCAGCACAAAGACGTATTTCGATTGATCACTTCAATGCGCCTGATCTGAAAGACTTTTGCTTTTTGCTTTCAACGAGAGCTGGTGGGTTGGGTATCAACTTGATGACTGCTGACACTGTAATCATCTTTGACTCTGATTGGAACCCACAAGCGGACTTGCAGGCTATGGCGCGTGCACACAGAATTGGGCAAAAGAACCACGTTTCGGTGTACCGTTTTGTGAGCAAGGACACAGTTGAAGAACAGATTTTGGAAAGAGCACGTAAAAAGATGATTTTGGAGTATGCCATTATCTCGCTTGGTATCACTGACCCCAATGCAAAGACCAAAACGGATCCTCTGACGAGTGAATTGAGTCAGATTTTGAAGTTTGGAGCAGGCAATATGTTCAAGGCCAATGAGAACCAGAAGAAGTTGGAAGACTTGAACTTGGACGAGGTTTTGAATCACGCAGAGGACCATATCACGACTCCAGACTTAGGTGAGTCCAACTTGGGATCGGACGAATTCTTGAAGCAGTTTGAGGTGACCGATTACAAGGCGGACGTGGAGTGGGATGATATCATTCCACAAGAAGAGTTGGCCAAGTTGAAAGACGAAGAAAAGAAGCGTGCAGATGAGATTTACTTGCAAGAGCAAATTTCGATGCACTCACGTCGTAAGGCTGCTATGCGTAGGATGGAGAATGGTGGTGATTCTACTGTTGCCTCTGGCAACCCTAGCGAAGACGAATTTGAAGATGGTGAAACCAAGAAGCCTTCCCGTGCTAAGAGAGGAGGGGCCAGTGATTACCAATTGTCTGAGAAGGAGATTAGAGGTATCTACCGTTCTATCCTTCGGTTGGGTGATTTATCTGGCAAATGGGAGCAGTTGGTCGAAGAGGGAAGTATCTCGAATAAGAACCCTGTCTTGATCAAGCATGCATACAATGAGATTATCAACATATCGAAGAAGTTGGTTAAAGAGGAAGAAACACGCCGTGCAAAGGCATTAGCTGAGTTGGAAAGAAAGGCTCTAGAGAACAAGAATGGTCCTGAAGCGAACGGGAACACTGCGTTGTGGTTGGCCAAAAAGAAGGAGAAGAAGGCAGTTTTGTTCGAGTATCAAGGTGTCAAGAACATAAACGCCGAGTTGGTACTCACCAGACCACTCGACATGCGCCTCTTGGAGAGCATAATACCGAAAGACAAACCGTTATCGTTTGAATTGATACGGCCCCCTAAACTGGTGACTGCTTGGTCGTGTGAGTGGGGTGCGCGGGATGATGCCATGTTGCTTGTTGGAGTATACAAGTTTGGGTATGGTTCATGGATCCAGATCCGCGATGATCCACTCTTAGGGTTGCAGAACAAGCTCTTTTTGGAGAATGCAAGCGGGGTTGGAGGTGCTGCAGGTGCTACTGCTGCTGCGGCGAAAGACGAAAAGGCAGCCAAGAAGGTTCCTGGATCCGTTCATCTCGGTAGAAGAGTGGACTATTTATTCACTTTACTAAACGAAGAAGAACAGGATGCTTTGAGCAACGGGAAGAAGAAGGTTGTCAGGAAGGTCAAGACTGAATCGCCTGCACCTCAAACCAAGAACAAAAAGGCCGCTGGAAAACCTGCGGCAAATGCAGAAGTCAAGAGAGTAAAGAAGAAGGCCAACCCTTCGAAATCATCGGCAACCAGCTCACCATCAGTGAAGCCTGAAGAAACCAAGGCACACGAGAATGGGCACTCACACGGTAAGGACGAATACGACGATTTGGAGTACGAAAGCATGGACGAGGCTTACTGCAAGCAGACATTGAAGCCTGTGGCCAAGTCGCTCAAGACACTCCACAGGGGAAATAAAGGGTTTGAGAAGCAAGAGTGGGCAAAAACACTTAAGACGGAGTTGTGTGTGATAGGCGACTTCATAGAGGAGGTTGGGGCTAAGGAGAAAGTTAGAAAGCACTTGTGGTCATATGCGGGGTTGTACTGGCCTGCCAAGGTGCACAGTCGCAAGATCACAGAGATGTACAATAGAATCAAGGGCCAGAGCAAGAAGTAGTGTATTATAAAAATAAAGATGAAAGATCAGAAATTAGAATTGGAGTACAAGTAGAAAAAGGAAGAGGAAGGGTACTTTTGATATAATCCAACATTCAAAGACTTTCTTCTTAAAAATCTAGGACATACTGGCACAGTAATTGCTGACGATAAATTTTGCAGCAATTGAAGTCGCAACACTTTCTTCGTATGAATGAGTTCAGGGAGAAGGAAGTGGCCAATTCTTTCTTTCTCTTTACATACTTCCAGCATTTGAGACAGTGAGAACAATCGATTCAACTTCCTTAAATTTTCAGATCTTATCAGAATCAGAACGAGATACTTTGTTCGCTTCTGCTCAATGCTCTGCATTTCTGACTAACCCCAACTCAATGAATGGTCTTATCATTTGAGCTTTTTCATCGTCCTCCCTGTATTTTTTGATGTTGCAATAGACAATACTTGAGCTTCTTTTGCGTGGTGCTTCCAAGCTCCCACACGAGTCGATTATTGATTGAGTATCCAAGTCATTTTTTGATTAACTTGAGCGAGTTGCTGTGAGAAATCAGTTTAATCTTCTGTATCGATTTGGACATTAAGCAGATGCTAACTAGATTATCTGGTACCTTTAAATCATTCAACGCAAGATAATCCCCCAGTTTAATATTTTCAAGTAATAAAATTGTAATTCAGTCCAGTTTCTCAACTTTGAGAGATCGCCTTGAACTCTGTTCACCTCACCATTGAAAATCCGTATTCTTTCAACTAAAGTGTTAAAGTCGTCCCAATCCAAGGCGTCCACTACAATAGTGTTGAGAAGAACACTTATGAGATTTGAACAACTCTTAAAGATGGGGTGGAAACTAATCCTTGAGTCAGAGTAGCTTGCCATAGAGAAGCTTTCAAGCTTTGAAAATTCCCAATTCGTGGAACCCTGTGAATCCCCAATTAAATCCAAATGAAGACCCGGCACCTGAAGCTCATCAATTGCACACCCCAGGACACCAAAGCTTTGCAACTGTCTCATTTCCAGCACACCATGCAAGTCTTTTAGGCTGTAACAGTGGGCAACTTGTAATTGCTCAGGGAATTTAATATTCCTCAGTGATTCTAGGAAGTTTGAAGGGAGCTTTAGTTCCTTTAAACAAGGTCGTTAAGTTGACTTGATGATCAGGGGTGGTGAGAATATCTCAAGTCGTCTTAACCTCGGAAAGTGGAACTCGTAATTTAATGCTATAATACCAAGCCTCAAGGTAAGCGTTTCGAGATTAGCAGGAAGATTGACTAAATCATATTCGCGTGCATTTGCTCTAACCTTTAGTGACGTCAAACTCTCCAACAGCCGTAACGGTTAAGTGAAGTACGACTTAAAGAAGAAGAACGAGATCGGATTTCCAAGGACTTCAATGTTGGTGGTAACTTGAAGAAGTTGCTATTCCATTCTTTGAGTGTGTTGATAAATATGTGAGTTATGTTGTAAGGTAACTTGAAGATGGAATTGACTTCGTCGTACAATATTCGTGGTGATGTCTCTAGCTGTTATAAGCGATACAGGTCTCTGACAGTGAAGCGAATGGATTTTAGGAAATGAGATATTGCTTCATTTGATGCATTCTGATACTGGTAGTGGTTAAAACACGACTGGTTATTAGCTGCACTGGGTTTAGTTGAGGCGTAAACAGCAAGGGATTCCAATGGAGAATACGATAAAGAAGCCTAACCACGTGTATCATGTTGAATGAGTAGAACACTTAATACTTTGATTGAATTAAATATTCATCTCTGTCATAAAGAATTTTCTGAGCTATAATTTAATGTACCGATGACGAGTATACTGAACTCGCAGGTAATCTCGAGAATTTAGTACCACTCGCATGTACCAGCTTTTCATCCTCAATCTGATCGCTTCAATTGATGAAGGCTTCTTGATCATGTTGCAATGGCTGCAAAAAGTTTAGATCGCACTATGCAGGTACTGAGGTTTATGTGCCTTTAGAGCTGGACTTGATAGTTGTAGTAAGAGGGAGCTCACTTCGTATGGCACAAGTTACATCTATATTTGATACATAGTTCTAACAAAAAGGGCATTCAAATATCTGCGTTTACACTACTGAGCATCTGCTCTGTCCATAAATTTCTGCAAGGTAGGTTCATACAAATGACACATTATCGTGCTCAAATCTGAACATTACCTTCTTAATCTTCTAAGTGTGATCGCTACTTTAAACTCATTTCTTTGGAGCAAATGAGAGGTACTTCTGGTCTAACTTCTTAGCACCCAACTCGGTAATCTTGGTTTGCTCTTGGTTGGTCAACTCGAACTTGAAAATCTCCAAGTAAGTCTTAGCTCTGTCGGTCTTCGAAGTTGCAGAAATTGGGAGCACGCCAGACTGGTACACCCATCTCAAGATGATCTGCTCATCTGTCTTTCCATGCTTCTTAGCAACTTCGCTGATGTAGTCAAGCACTTCTCTGTTGTTTTCGTCCTGCTTGATTAAAGGTCCCAAAACAGCGTACCCTTCAATCAAGATGTTGTGCTTCTTAGCAAACTCAACAATCCCTGGCGTTTGGCTTTGCAAGTTTGGAGAGTATTCAATTTGGTTGATGACAGGCTTGTGCTTTGGGTTCGAGTCCAAGATTTCCTGGAGAGACGCCACGTCAAAGTTGGAAACACCGATCGACTTGGCCAATCCTTCGTCCTTTAACTTCTCGAGGTATTTCCAAGCCTCAACAAGACTGAACCCGTGGGTTTCCTTGCGGATGAATTGGGAGTGCAACAAGTACAAGTCGATATAATCAGTTTGGTAGCGCACCAAAGAAGCTTTCAAGGCATCATAAGGGTTTGCTTCCTTTGACCTGGCGTCCTTGCTCAAGTATTGACTTTCTTGGTCTGGGTTCAGGCCAACAAAGTACTTGTCGGTGATCCAAACCTTGCTTCTGTCAATTCCACTTTTCTTTACTGCAAGGCCAGTTTCCTGGTCGGTGTTGTATACCTCTGCAGAGTCGATGTGGTTGAAACCAAGGTCAATTGCCGCAGCGATCGAGTCAACAGCGTTCTGGTCAACACCTGGTTTTCCATACTTGAACCATCTTCCAGCTCCCAATGCAAGAGCTGGGATTTCGTTACCGTCGGATAATTTAAAGGTTGGCACAGTCATATTTTCAACTGATGTAATTGATAAAGTGGAGATGAATAAGAAAGGGGGAGCAACCGTATTTATATGCAAATGAAACTTCTGGGCAACTACGCACACCGTTTAAGAGGTGCGACATCTACTGAAGTTCATTTGTGCATTGTACACTGGTGATTGTGGGGAGCTCTAGTTTTTCACCACAGTTTTGTGAATTGGGTACGTATGAGCACGTAAATGGACCGCCTCAATGTTGATATGGCAGTTTCAATAAAGGAGGTGGCAACAGAAGCTGAAGCTGTGAGTTATTGGTCCTTGGCTAAATGTGGAGAGAGCAAGCATTAACTTTTGATTAAATTGATGCGAGGAAATGAGGTTGTACTGGTTGGTAGATAAAAGTTGAAGGTGGTGATAGTGGATAGGAGAGCATGGATGTGAGAAGGAGAGGGATAGTTGATAGAGATTGTTGACAGAGTCCGTTGACACCTATACACCCCAACATTTGACTTCATAACCCTTCGCAATAAGCTTTTTACTCGGTGTTTAGTCTAGATGGGTAACGAATTACTTTGCACCCATTTATTGAGTTCGATAAATTTGCCATCTAGGTTGCAACTTCCTGCTTGGTTCCTGTTTCGGTTCTTGTGTTATAGCTTATTGAGTCTGTTTGGTTCCGAGTGAATACTTGGATTTCTCCGGTGCTGGGTTCACTGCGCTCTTAAGTACTCAGCTTTTGGTTAAAATGCGGAACTATACCATGAAGATTTTCAATCGATTCTATTTGTGTTATAGAACTTGAGAGTTTGGAGAATCGGAATGAGCTGAGAGACTTTAATTTAATTTAAAACTAGAGTATTCTACGAATTTTTGTAACTTTACTGGTAATTTTTAAAAATTTTAGAGAGTATAGATATTGAATTTACGTGAAGATCACTGGAACTGTTTTAAATTAGTTAATTTATTCCTTCAGTCTAAGCAACTGAGTTAACCTGTCAATTACAACTCCCAAGAAATACTTCAAACTCGAAGAATATTTAACAACTTTTGAAATCCTCATAGCACAATACAGCAGGAGTATTTTTTTATTATTATTTCTTATACATTATCGTGTAACAGTAAAGTGATTAGTATCTGCATAGAGCTAACACTCAGGAGTTTTCAGTAGAGTTATTGAGTAAAACAGAGAAGTTGGATAAGGTGGTGAATGTAGCCATTTCAATTTTTGCTAAATTCATTTGTAAGGCTAGGACTCCACTTAATTTTTTAACTATTTGAAATCTCGTTTCCATATGAACATCAGCATACTCTTGAATTAATCTATTTCCTTTCGTTTCCCAATTCTTTGCTTAAAGACCTTCTTTCAGGAGGAGGACTCAACATAACGAGCTTTAGATAGTTCTACTTGTGATCTGGAGTCTGTCTTTATTAGAGACAGAAATGATGAAAATTGTAAATAGTGGAGCTGTATATGACTGTGATTCGATTGAGTTTAGATAGCACCCAGAAAAGTATTGAAAAATTGTTAAATATTGATTCTAGTTTCTTGGTATCCATACTTCTGCTTCACTGAGTTTAATATCGCTTCAAAGGTAATCGATCAATTCCCATAGCGCTCTATTTAAAAATTTATTTTGGGTGCAAAATTCTGAAAAGTTCTCAGGCACGGAAACCATAAGACCAAAGGTGTGAGGAGCAACTAGAATGCAAGAAGATTATGAAAAAACTGTTGATACTTATTCTTCTCTATTGTCCAATGTTTGAGTTAAATGTTTAGATATCCCGAAAGTAGATTTGGGTTCTTAAGGTTCTTCGAAATCGACTAGTATACTTATAAATGTCAAGACACTGAAACCCATTGCTCAACAGAAGACCAACTATGAAACTCACAAGTAGAAGAAACTGAAGCGTATTCAACATTGTTCAAAAGTAGACCAACCATTGAGACTCGCAAGCAGAAGAAATTAAGCGGTGCATTCTATTTCGTCATCTCTGACAAAGTCATGATCAAGATAAATCATACTTGGGACCAGTTAAGATCCTAAAAGAAGCTGCCCTCGAGCAAGAGTAACTCACCACATACACACCACTCAACTCTTTTCCCCTCCATTCCAATCATTGAGTTAAGTTTCTCTCTCCACGACCAGCTACAAGTCAAAACAAACATTGCATAACCATGCTACAACTCTTAAATGAATACTTGATAAGCAGAACCTGAGCTCCACATAATGAAACTGTATAATATACAAGAATTATGATAAATAATGGGCTTGGAAGTGGCTCTAACCTTTATCCTCTAAAGCAAAACCCAACCTTCCATCTCCACGTTTTCACACCACAAGACAAAGCAACTAGTCCAACTTGGCAATCAAAGACTCCAAGGCCTTACCAAAGTCCAAGTTAGGGTCCTCCCAGTTGATAGCACCCGAAGTGGCAGGAGCTGCCTTCACTGGGTTCAACTTAGCGTATTCCGCCTTAGCCTGCTTGATCAACTTCTCCTCCTTCTTCCACTGCTCCAAAGCATGCTTCTGTTCATGGGCCAGACCCAAGTTGTATCTGTGGACAGCACCATACAAAATACCAGCACCCAAAGCGGAGTATCTCAAGACGTTGAAGGTAGACATTATATGAGTTCTTTTGTTGTGTAGTCTTTTTCAATTCGACTTTTTCACGGTTTTTTTTCCCTATGTTTCGCTAACATCCATGATCGATTCTCATTGGCTGATGGAATTTTATAGCTAGCGAGTTTCTAGAAGGGAAAAAAAAAAAGATGAAGCGAGCACTCAAGTATATAGTAGTGATTCTAATAGCCATGTTAGTTTCGTTAATAAGCAGGCAAGGAAGCGGTGTCATTTATCGTTCTGGGGCTAAGCTAGTGGGGTCTAGTGTGGGTGGATTTGGGATAGTGGAGGGAGGACGTCGGTACTTTAGTATCTCATCACCGTTTGGATCGTCTTCATCATCGGGGTCGAGTAGTTCTTCATCGGGGTCCAAAGCAGGAGGTAATGCTGGTGCGGGTGCGCCGCTGGCGGTGTCTGCATCTGCGGCCAACAACTTCGACGGGACTTTCCAGTCGTTCACGCATTACAACATTGCGGTAGCGTTCCAGCCCAAGGACCGCGAAGAGTCGAATTTGTTCAAGAAGAAGCACAACAAGCCTAGCCCTGCGCTTTTGTCGCCCACCGGCGAGGACAACTTGTTTGTTTCGCAGCCATTGAAGAACGGGTATGTTGCGATTGGAGTGGCCGATGGCGTTGGAGGATGGTCTGAGGCAGGCTACGATTCGTCTGCGATCTCAAGAGAATTGTGCTCGAGCATCAGGAGCAACTTTGAACTGCAGGGCGAATCCGTAGCACTGGTGTCACCAAAGGACTTGCTCAACACCTCGTTCGAGGAGATCATGAACTCGCCTAAAGTAGAGATTGGAGGTACGACAGCATGCTTGGGGATCTTAACCCCAGACAAAAAGTTGAAGGTGGCCAACTTGGGAGACTCGTGGTGCGGAGTGTTCAGAAACTACAGCTTGGTGCACGAAACCAACTTCCAGACGCATAACTTCAACACCCCATACCAGTTGGCGAAAATCCCAAGACACATATTGAAGCAAGCCGAAATAGAAGGCAGAAGATACATCATTGACACGCCACAGGTGGCTGATGAGTACACATGGGACTTGGAAAGAGGCGACTTGATCATGTTCGCGACCGACGGAGTAACCGACAATGTGATTCCTAAAGATATCGAGAACTTCTTGAGAGACCAGTTGGAAGACAACAGCAACCCCGAGAAATTGGGACCTGCAGCACAGATGTTTGTGAAGGAGGTTGTTAAGGTGTCGAAGGACTCGAACTTTCCTAGTGCATTCGCCCAGGAATTGTCCAGATTGACTGGACAAAAGTACCTTGGAGGAAAAGAAGACGACATAAGTGTTGTCTTGGTGGAGGTTAGATAATATCTAGAGATGAAGAGAGATGAAGAGATGAAGAGAGATGAAGAGAGATGACTTTAGGGTTTGTGGATCCAAGAACATCCTAGAAGGAAGAAACCAACAGAAACATGTGGATTAGAGCAGGAGTAAGAAGTGCAGAAGAGTTCGTAAGAATCAGAAACATAAAGAATACGCTACGACCATCCAAGGGTGAAGTGTTTGATCTGAACATTCCGCTACTTCTCAAAACAACTAGACAGATAGAACATAGTGTATAGTAAAAGATGATGCAGACATATTGAAATAAGTTGTAGCAATTTTTTTCGTCTAAATAAAAGTACCAGAGTAATGGCAGATCCACAGCATTTGAAACCTGTGCGTATCTTGGGATCACCATTCAAGTCACCGCAGCATGTTACGAACGATACGTCGACCAATTTGTTTAAAGCACAGCAGGAAGAATCGAATAGCCCGACTCCTATACGAAAGGATAAGGACGAGGAGTCCGAGCAGCTCATTTGCCCCCTCTGCAATGAGACGATGATTACGTTGTATCAATTGAATCAACACATAGATGACGTACATTCGGAAGTACCAGGCACAGTCAATTCCGTTTCTGCTTCAGCATTGGCAGCGGAATCTATAACCAAGCTACTAGATAAAGATTTCATCAATGCTGATATCAAAAAGTGGTTTCTGCATAAACTATTAGACGAATCTCCGGTTGCACCACAGTCCACTCGCAAGAACTTGACTTTAGATCTACTTGATAACAACAGGGGGTTTAGTCTTGGAGATGAGCCAAAATCCCCAACTCCTTCACTGAGCTCCAGAAATAGTGGCCATTCGCCGAACAGGCTTAAAAAGAACAGAATTATTAGGACGCATTGGAAGCAGCCCAGCTCCACAGCAACATGTTCAGTCAAAGGATGCGGGAGGGTGCTCAGTGTGAGAAATGGCATTGTCAATTGCCGTAAGTGCGGGAACTTGTTTTGCAATCAGCATTCCATGTACAGGGTCCGCTTGGCAAATCCTCCAGCAGGAAGTAACCAAACACAACCTGTTTATGAAAACTCACAGAACGGCACATGGTCAAGAAGCTGTGTTGTATGTTACCTGCGTAAACCAGACTTGGTTGCTGGAACTCAAGTGAATGAGCGTGATTTGACTTCACAATTCAAACAGAAAAGACTGGAAAACATAGAAGATAAACAACTACAAAGGAACAAAATAATCAAGAGATTTATCAACTTGTCGAACCAATTAGTCGAGGAGGAGAACGATAATTCTTGGTTTGGCTTTGCCAGCACCAAAACCAACACTATTGAATGGGATACACGCGACAATTGTAACGTTTGTTTTGTTCCATTCAACATATTGATACGAAAACACCATTGCAGATTGTGTGGTCTGACTGTGTGTGATGATGCATTAGGAGACCGTAAGAACTGTTCGATTATGGTACCGTTGAACAAACTTCTTGACAAGTTGCCTAATCTCAACTACTCACCACAGCAAGTGGTACCTGACTCTGTCAAATTTCGGTGCTGTATAAACTGCAAAAATTTGCTACTTTATGACTGGAAGTTAATGCTGAAGGAAGGGGAAAACTCTCCAAATAATCAAATCTTCAAAGTTTACAACACGCTTCTCATTTTAAAGAACCAAATCAACTTACTTATTCCAAAGTATGAGAGTTCGTTATTACAAGCAGGGGACGAACAGACAATTAACAGACTGCGTCTCAAGCTTATTAAAACATTGAAAGAGTTTGAAAAGTTGGTGCTTCAGTTCAAAGCCAACTTTTTCAACCCTGGCACCAAGATAACAGTGGCAGAACCATTTAAAACACACGGGCAGATCCTTCTTAATATGTACCAAGGACTTATTGTGTTTTTGCAGGAGAATTTAGAGAGGTTTAAGAAATTAAACTCGTCTTATGAAGAACAAGAGGCGCAAAGATTGGTACAGATCCAAGAGGCTGCATCAAAACTCAACGCTACGACAGAAATAGACTTAACGAAGAAACAAATTAGAGAATTGAGGGAACAACTAATGGTGATGAATGAGCAAAAGTTTTTGGTCGAACAAATGATCCAAGACAAGATCAAGCTACGCAAATTCGAAGAGTTGAACTCTTTGACTGAGAATAAAAAGGAATTGGATACAATTATAGCAGACCTAGAGAGTCAGCTAGGAGCATTTGGATTTTAAAATCATTATTCTAATAATTAGTCGTACAATGTAAATGTAGAATCAAGTTCTAGTGCAAGTTATGCGTTCTGTGGGACGGATTTCTTGGAGTCGGATGTGGACTCATAATTTCCGCCTTGTTTAATCAACGGTTTTGTCAGATTAGCCAGCTCGCTCTCAAAGTTGGTTGATACTTGTTCTGGGGTGTCGCTTTCTACTGGTTGTTCTTCATCAGGCTTTGGATCTTCTGCATGTACCCATTTCCTCATGAAGTTGACCAACACCTGAGCTGTGATGACTTGTTCACTCTGGTACAACACCAAAGGCACCAACAATATTCCCAACTTTGGGTTGTGAGCTCCGTATTGAGATGACACAAGCGACACGCCCAAAGCCGCTGTTTTCGCAGGGCCACAGAGCATGACCGCAACCGTATCCTTTCTGCTGTAGTAGAAAGGTCTGAAAAACGTGTATGAGTACCTGTAGAGCTTAGTCGATTCTTCGGTTGGAGGAATCCAGAAGAACTTTCTGACAAACCACGGTCTTGCGTAGGCGTATGAAAGTGCCGTGAAGAATAAGTAGATTCCGATGTTGAAGAACACAAGGAAGATGATTGAGGCATGCGAGACTGAAGTGAATGCGTGCTGAGCAAAAGCTGTCGAGAAAGATGTAAACATGATCAACAACAACATGAACGAGCCCACTTTATTCAAGTAGAGCTTTGTGCACACCCATTTGGTTTGCTTTGGGAAGATGTTCTGGACGACTTGTCCAACAAAGAGAGGAACAAAGACAGATAATCCCAATTGCTTCATTGTGCTCTTGTACAAGTCGCTGATAGTCGACTCCACGCCATCTTGGTGCGATGGGTTACCAAAGTCCCACGCTCCAGTCATGTACAACTGCAACAAGGCAGGAGTGACAAATGCACCAAGCATATTGCCAATGAAAACTTCACACAAGGTCAAGATATCATTTCCGTGTGCTGCCTTGGTCATGACGACGTTCGAGGAAACAGTCGTTGGACAGGCGTGGGTGACAATTAAGCCCACGAGCATCCAGTCACTGATAGCACCATCATGGGCACGTCTAATACCCGTGGCAATTCCATAAATGATCAGCGAGGTGATCAAGAAAGACATGGATAAAACAGTAAAGTGGGCCCTCCAGTTGGCAGTGTTCTTGAGCAAATCTTTGGTGGACATGGAAAGCCCCGAGATAAGGAAGATAATAGCGACCGCACCATACCCAATCGTGTACTCAGCACGTATTAAACCTCCTTGCTTAGCAAAGGAAGGTGCGAAGCGTGCAATGACAATAAAGATTGCTAACCCGATGAAGAACCACTGTGCAATCAAGAAGTCAAGAACCTTCTTGAACTTGACATTGTTTTTGGTTGGTTCAGCAGACATGATGGTTCACGGAATCACGTAAAAATTCAGGCAGCCTTGATCTTTTAAATACTTTCCGATGCCTTCTATGGCTTCAAGGCACAACTTATATAAGCTTCCAAACCTGCGCACGGAATTTTTTTTTTTTTTTTTCGGTCCGAGAATCCAGCATAACACAAAAGCAACCCAATAGAAAAGAAAATTTGGAAGATGGATTTATGCTAACGGATTGGAAGTCAATGAGGTGGCATATTATAAACGATTTGACAGAAGGTCATTTGATCCATTTAGCTCTGAGTCCTCTTACTCTCCTCTTCCAAGTATCATATCGTATCTGAAATATACGGTATACCATTAATACTATCCAGAGAAACCAGTAAATTAGGATAACCTCCCCATGATCGCTCCATACCGCATGACAGAGATATAACTTATTATCCGGCTGTCAAATACGAATTGCCGAAGGGTATATATTGTTTCGATATTAGAAGAAATGACGTGCTTTGATTGTGAACTTATTCGCACTTTTCAGGCAAACGATTCTTCCAATGCTTTACATGTTTAAAGTACTGCATTAAACACTTCAACTCACGTAACACATTTCTGGTAGCACTTCAATCGTATTCCAGGCAAGCTCACTCCGTGAGTATTGCCATTCCAACTTCTCGAAAAGAAAGTCCTATTGTGACAGGCACATCATCTCATGCAGCTCATACCCTGGACCTATCAAGGCTGAAGACAATAGGAAAGATCACGGTTTAACAGTATGTAGTATCGCCAAGTTTGAGCATTGTCATATATGGCAACGAAAAATGGACCACCATCTTTGTTAGGCTAGCTCGGTTAAATGATAATTATATTGTAAGAAGAGGGAATTTGTGAATAGCACCAAGCATATCTATTTATACATACTAGTGATACTCGCCATTAAACCAAGTTTATGATATAATGCATAACAAAGATACTCAGTTGGATTTTTGTATGGTATCACCAATCTTAACGACAAGTGATGTTTGAATCGAATGGCTGGGGCTTGACTCAAATTTCATTGAGTGAAATTATGTGTTTCAATATAATTACACCGTTTCTCAGAACTTCCGAATTCTCCAACTTATATCTTTCCAACTATAGTGAATATGTGTCTGCACGACACCATCCACCCACCACACCACCCTCCTCTCCGGTTCCTCTCCCAACTACTCTCTCTTCGCTTGCTTCCCACGCTGACTTCTAACCTTCGAATCCAGGCACGAGCGCACCTGCAGGAAATCATCTCGACTGCCGTTTTGAGAAACAAAAACATAGCACAGTATTGACACTATATAAAAACACGAGTTCCCACAGGCTCCCCGAGAAGAAATGCAAGGATAATCATGACCCTTGAGACACTCAACTTCGTGAACAGTTTTTGGGGAGGTGACGGTGGATTGAAGACGATTCAAACCAAGGTCAAGCACTCGCTTTTGACACTCCAAGAGTTGGCAGAATATTACCATGAACGTACAGTTATTGAGAAGGAGTTTAGTAAACGATTGAGCAAGCTCAACAGTAAGGTTGTGTTGGGGTCACACGAAACCGGGTCGTTGAAGATGTCGCTTGATAAACTCCAGTTTGAAAACAACCAGATGATCAAGAACTCGGGCAAGTTCACCAAGAGCGTGGCTCTGTTGAACCACGAGAAGGTTGTTGATTTTACCCAAATCTACACCAAGTCCACCAACAAGATTCTCCATCATATGTCGAAGATTATGATCAAGAAGGGCGAGGCGTGGAAGACCTTGCAGACGAATAAAGAACGGTACCAACAGGACTGCCAGACGTACAAGAGTTTGCAGTTGTGTATCCAGACGACCTGGGGAAAGGAGTTGGACAAGAACCAGGCGAAACTCGCCAAGGTGGGAATGTCGAGACTGCAGCTGAAGAAAGAATACCAGGTGGCACTTGTCACGTACAAGGACTTGCATGAGTTGTTTGTCCGTGACTGGTCGATTGCGTTGCAAGATATCTACAAGTTGGAGCTCGAGAAAATCCAATTGTGCAAAGTGAACTGTTTCAGCTACTGCAACCACATCGCAACGTTTTGCGTGGACAACGACCAGAGTGCTGATTTGGCAAGGTCGGTGTTTGCACAGATCCAGCCTGAGAAAGACTTGCAGGACTTTGCTGACCACTTTGGCACAGGAAACAAGATAGCAGCAGAGCCGCAATTTGTGGACTTTATGAACGGGTACGATGACGACAACAAGGTCAACTTTACGATAGCACAGGTGGAATTGCCAGATTACCAGCCCGTACTACTGAAGGGATACTCACCAGAGGGGTCCCCAAGGCAGAATAAGCAACAACCACAACAATCTCAAGATCAACAGTACCAACAGCAATATCAACACCAACAGCAATATCAAAACCAACAGCAGTATCAAAACCCACAGCAATATCAACACCAACAGCAATACCAACAACATCAAGAGTACCAACAGCAATACCAACAACGCCACCAACTGCAGCAATCCAAAGCAACCACCGTACCAAACATCAAGGAGTTCCCCCCAGTGCTGTTGCCACCGCCTAACATGATACCAAAAACCCCATCTCCTACCAGAAAAGCACCGCTGGAGACACTCGCACCTGCACGGCAGTCTGTAGGATCGACATACCTGAGCTCACCAGAGGATGTTTTCGACAAGGAGTTCAAGTCGAGCAGCGGCTCCAACTACTCGAACCCCACCAACTACTCGCTGACGTCAGAAAGGCACTGGGCGTCGCCCAGGCGGAAGGAGAAGCAATTGCACAAGGTACAAGAGGAGATCAACTTGAAGCACAAGGAGTTGCCTCCGGTATTCCAGCAACCAGCACCAAAGACCGTAGAAGCACAGACCCCCATCATGAAGGACTTCTCGATCGACTTCATTGCCAAGGCATTGGAAGACTTGAACCAAGGAGGCAATGGAGATGTGTCGAGGTTCCGCCGTTCGGTCAGAAGAGCACGCGAAGAAGAAAAACAAGAAGAGCACAGGTCCAAAACAGCACCAACCACGCCTCACGCACGCCATAAATCCTTATCCGACTATGTCGACGACAGCCGCGAAGTAGCTACAAGATACGAGTCGATCTCATTCACACCTAGACAGCCACAACAATCGGAACCCGAGCCACCAGAGCAGGGATACCATAGGCGTGCGTACCACCAGAGGGCCAAGTCAATGCTTGAGTTTGAGGATGCAGGCAATACCATCAACAACCCAAAGCGTAACAACTCGCTTGGAAAAGCCCTGGCACAATCACTTCCTCAAAAAAGACAAAGCAATGTCACACCTTATGCTAAGAGAGTCTTCCAGACCAAGGCGATTGCAAGATACTCCTACAAACCACAGCAAGCAGGAGAGCTCTTTTTCAGGAAAGGGTGGGGAATGTTTGTGATAGACAAGCAAGAGGATAACTGGTTTTTATGTGAATTGGCACATGGAAGTGGAGAAGCGGAGGGAATGGTTGGGTTTGTGCCTGGCAATTATCTTGTTGAAGGGAATGATGTGTTTTGAGAGAAGAGTATGGATAACGTTCTAAATGGGTAGGATATCTAGACAGAAACGGGAATATGATTAGCAGGGAGAAAGCTGCGTTATGATTCTGGACTGGAAAAGTCCGCAGAAGCGCACTAAGCTCGCCATATCAATCATCCATACCCGATTCCGATATCCGAAGTGCTGATCTTGAGGATCGACATACTGCGTCACGTGCTACATAGTGATTATTAAATGTAATATAAAAATGTAAGAGGACATACTAGACATGAGTAAAGCCATTGGTGAGAGTATAGTTGCGGAGCCATACGACATTCGGAACTTACCACCGCTCATTATTGGAGGGGCAGTTTTCAACACGCAGTATTCCGATGATCCGTTCTCGCTTCCTGCTACCGAGATCTTGCAGTATGCGTTTGACCATGGGTTGAATGCGTTGGATACGAGTCCGTACTACGGACCTTCTGAGGAGATTGTTGGCCGCAGTTTGGCCAAGGTCAAGCAGACAAGAGACCAGTACTATATTTGTACCAAGGCAGGCAGAGTTAAGCTCGATGAGTTTGACTATTCTAGGGCCAGTGTGCGGAAATCTGTCGAGAGATCCTGCAAACGTTTGGGAACAACCTACTTGGACTTGGTATACATGCATGACATTGAATTTGTTGAGACTGAGGGCATATTGGACGCTCTACGCGAGTTGAAGTTGTTGAAGGAGGAAGGTGTTGTGCGTAATATCGGAATTTCGGGGTACCCAGTTGGTCTTCTTCATGAAGTTGCACTCAAATGTGTCCGTGAGCCTGAAATTGGACCCCTTGATGCGATTTTGTCGTACTCCCATGGATGCATTCAAAATACAAAGTTGTTTGACCTTGCAGAGAAGTTCTATGGGGAATGTCAGATCAAAAAGATTATGAACGGATCGATATTAAGCATGTCGTTGCTCAGATCCGGAGCCACTATGGATTTTCATCCTGGAGACTCCAAGTTGAAGACCTCTGTGTCGGCTATTGCTCAAAAGTTACTTGCGGAGAATATTGAATTGGCAGACTTGTCCACCAGGTTTGCAATTAAGAGATGGTTGTTTGACACCAAGAAGCAAGGTGAGGATGAATTGGAGTGGAATAGAAACACCTCGATAGTTTTGGGTGTGAACCAGTTGGATCAATTGAAAGATGCTATTGATGCGTATTGGAAGGTGAAGGGAGGGGATAACGAAGACGATGAGGTGCTTTATGAGAGAGTGAAGAAGGAATTGGGAGACCATTTCAATGAGACATGGGAAAGTGGAATTAAAAGATGATTGTTTAAGTTTTAGAATTGAATAGACATATACACGTATGAAAGACGAGGATCAATTATGATGTAGACTTCATGAAGAATTACAGTAGATGGTTTCCTGCTGAAAGCAAGTGCACTAAGGTTTATGACTGTTGTGAAAATGACGTTATTTGCTACACTTTCTATCTCCATGATTCTCGTCTCTTCAAAGTACACAGTCACTTACGACACTCCAAACTCTATCAATCACGTATCCACACATATCAATCTTGCAGTTCTTAAGCCAAAATTTTAGTGAAAAAAAACGCGTCTACAAGAATGCCCAAGAGATCCTACTCCAAGACGGTTGCACCCGCATCCACAACCGAATCGTCGTCACCCGAAGTCGTTATCGAGCTCGACAAGAAGAAACAGGTGACTGTTCGCAAGTTCAACAACATCAACTTGGTTGATATCCGTGAGTTCTACATCGATAAACTGACTGGTAAAAAGTTACCAGGCAAAAAAGGGATCTCGTTGACCGAAGAAACTTGGGCCAAGTTGTTAGAATCAGCTGATCAGATCAAAGAGGCGTTGGAAGAGTTGAAAGAACCATCCTCCAAGAAAGCTAAAACAGAGCCCACCGATGGATCTGAAGTCAAGGCATCGTCTGAGGCATAATTAAGCCACCGGAAATTGAGTTCGTTTTGTGGAAATTTCTTTGCAGGTGTCAAAAATTGTACTGGATGCATGGAAGTGGTAAGTAGTGTAGTGTGAATGTAATATGAGAGTCGCACAGGGATATCATGGAGTATGGGGAGGCAGTAGATATACCCAACAAACTGAAAATGATATGGAAAATCATTAGCAATCTTGTGACTAAACGCTGAAAAGTATTGTGTCTGAAATTTCTGAATTCCGTTATCATGGTTGCTAATATTGGGGGAATAAATAGGTGACGGATAGAGGAGGGGAGGCAGAGATGAGGGTGAAAGGGAGAGGCGGAAGCAGATTTAGAAGATTAGGAGGGGAGGTTTGGTATTGGAATGTAGATTATTCAGATATATGTAATTGCAGAGCAATGATTAGCGATTGAACATACTAATAATTAATTAACCGACTGGTACAAATGGTTATGAATACACATTATAACGTTCATTGTACATTGGAAACTCTCTATCTCACCCAGCCCCTTCTCTCATGCTTGCTCCGTTCTTCTTTCTCCATTTTCCACCCAGTAAATTACTGCTCTTCAGATTCGCTATGGGTTTCCAAAAAAGATTGCGGTTTTCAATTTTTTTAAGTGTGAATCTTCTTTACTGAACGATGGTGAAGAACAAGAATAAGAAGAAGGCAGGCAAGAGGAAACAGCCATTCCACAGCAACAGTACGAGTGGTGCAGCCAGTAGTTCTGGGAACGGAAAGAGTCGATTTGAAAACGGGAATCCTGACGATGGAGAGTCGTTAAATACTGGAGCAGGAGGAAATTCACGCAACAACCAACACCGTCGATTCCAGGCTCATAAGCGTAATCAGCATAGTGTGAGTTCCGCTGGAGAGGGCCATTCGAGGACCCGTGACGAAGGGTACTCCGATGCTTTCATTGATAACAGGATCTACGACACACCAGCCAAAGCCAAACGCCCTTCGGTCGCAGGAAAAGGCGCATCTGCTGCACACACACGTAAGAGTGCCACCAGCGATGGACTCGCGTCGAAACACAACACGGGAACACGGTCGTCACTCCCCTTGACCAACCGCAACTTGCAGAACCTCCTCAATCTCCAGAACCCCGAGGGCAAACAAAGAGCATATACGGAGAGACAATATGGGTCGATTGTGTTGGACATGGACAAGTACACCGATGAACAGCAGCGTATTGCACGGTCTGGACACCCCAACCCATTCCGTGGCGACGATCTTATGGAAGAAATGAGCAATGCTTCGGATGTTGACGACGATGATCGTGGATCGCTTGAATTTGGCGGCTCGAACCCTTCGAGTGACCATTCTAGCGACTCGACATCGTTGGATGACGTGTGCTTCCCTGATTACTACGACGAATTGGGTGCTACTCAGTACAAAGATAAGTACCAATGGCCAGACCTCAAAGTGTTGGAGGAATTTGTTAACGAGGAATTGGAAGACGCATATTTGGAACTCCAGGAACTGTT
The DNA here is from genome assembly GCA_030565385.1 of Kodamaea neixiangensis. NCBI lineage: Eukaryota > Fungi > Ascomycota > Pichiomycetes > Serinales > Debaryomycetaceae > Kodamaea > Kodamaea neixiangensis. The sequence goes on from JAJMBT010000042.1 coordinate 88,808, forward strand.
GCAACAACAGCAAGTGAGTTTTGCTGAGGAAAACGTCAAGTTTGGGCATCCAGGTATAAGAAAAGCACGCAGCAGCTCGCTGTTGACGTACCCCAACAAAAAGGCTGTATCTCCTGTGGTTTCACCCAACACTGAAATGCTGCCTGCGGCCCCTACAACACCCAAACCAAAGTCCCGCCATTCCAGCCTGGGAGAAGGCGAAGACATGCCTCTACTCAACAACTACCAAATCAACGAAGTTGAATCGATGGACGACCTGGCGTCCGAATCGTTTCGTGTCAGACCCACCCCTATCCAGCCATGGGAAAAGTCAAAAGAACAGATCCCAACCATCTTGAAGAACCAACTGTTCCAAAACAAAAAAAAAGGAGAGGCTTGCAGATTTACGTATTTTAGAGAAGACTTGGAAAAGACGATACATGCGCCAACCATCAGCGGGTTGTTGAGCGGAGGGACCGACGAAGAAGACGCTACTGATTCCAACGAAGAAGTTCATATAACCTCAAGACTCGATCAGTTTGATACTGGTGATGATGACGATATCTACACCAAACTCCAAGGACTCTTCCAGCCATACTCATACACTTCTAAATTGTCGAGATCTCCCTCTAGCTACAGTGTTGGCAACGCATTGGGACTGCCCCAATTTTCCAACCATCAGGTTGACTCAGGCAACAACTCGGTTCATAATGGGATGAGCCTGTTGCAGCCATTGTCTAAACTCCAGGCAACCGTCAAAGGAGCTGGAGGAGCAGAAACCCCTGTTTCTGGACAACAGTCGATGGGACCTTCTGCCATTGCGGCTATCACCACTGCCGCAGAAACCGAAAACCCCACGCCATTCTGGTTGGATGTGTTGGACCCCACCGAAGAAGAAATGAAGGTTCTCTCCAAGACATTTGGAATCCATCCATTAACGACCGAGGATATCTTTTTGGGTGAGACCCGCGAAAAGGTTGAATTGTTCAAGTCATACTACTTTGTATGCTTCTCGTCGTTTGATATTGTCTATGAAAGACGTAAGCAGCGTGCTAAGGAGCACCAAAGGAAAATGAGTAAGCTCCAGGAGATGTACGACAGAAGCGATGACGGTGAATCCAACAGTGTGTTTGGATCACCTGAACGTAAATCAAAGATCTGGGGATATTTCAAGAACATGGTTGGATCGAAATCGTCGACTGCATCTCGTCGTGGTACTTACGACTCATCGTTTAAGGACTCGACCTCCTCGAGCTCCAAGAAGAAACGCATTCGCGAGGGTGAATTGCAACCCTTGAACATGTACATGCTTGTATTCAAGGATGCAGTCATTACCTTCCACTTTTCGCCTACACCGCACCCAATTAACGTACGCAGAAGAGCCAGACTTCTTCGTGACTACCTCACTGTGAGTTCCGACTGGATCTGTTACGCTCTTGTCGACGACATCACCGACTCGTTTGCGCCGATGATTGAGAGTATCGAGGAAGAAGTGAATCTGATTGAAGACGCAATATTGAAGATGCATTCTGGAGACACCGACCTGGAGGACTCTGACCTGGACCTGGATGAAAGTGAGGTTGAAGATGAATCGTACTACAAGGCGGCCCAAACAACGAATAACTTGCGAAGCAAGAGAGGTATCAGAAGCCCACCCACCAACAACAATGTATTCTTCAGAAGATCGCGCTCCAAGTCGACTGTGGAGCACACCGGGTTCCAGCCTGGATTCCGTCGCTTTACGTCCAACTCTGTTAAAAGCGGCTCGCACAAGAGTTCCAAGCTGTCAAAATCGACTGCTTCGAAGATCATCAGCTGGCGTCGCAAAGGAGATATGTTGCGTCGTATTGGTGAATGCCGTAAGCGGGTTATGTCGATCTTGAGATTACTCAGTACCAAGGCGGACGTCATCAAAGCGTTCAGCAAACGATTCAGCGAAGCTATGTATGAAAGCAACCGTCTGGCGCTGAAGTCTGAGATCGGGATGTACTTGGGAGATATCCAAGACCACGTCGTGACGATGGTACAATCCCTCAACCACTACGAGAAGCTTCTTGCACGATTCCATTCCAACTACTTGGCACAGATAAACATTGATATGACCAAGGTGAACAATGACACGAACGATGTGTTGGGTAAGATCACTGTTTTGGGTACGATAGTGTTGCCTATGAACGTGGTGACAGGACTTTGGGGTATGAACTGTATTGTTCCTGGCCAAGACGTGGAGGGGCTCGGGTGGTTCTTTGGAATCGTTGGTGTGATGTTCATATTCAGTATTTTTGCATACAACTACGCAAGAAAAGTGACAGGGTTATAATATATAGACTATGCAATCAGCCTTGAGAGATATTAATGTATTCTAAAGATCTATAGCTCTAACTTTCTTCATCATCCGTTATAAGGAAAGTCTGGTAGAAGCCTACCAGGGACAATAAACTCAACACTAGCCAAACGACCCAGATGATCTGGTGCTCTATACCGAAAGACATTAAATAACCAAAAATTATAGGACCTGTGAATCTAGCGGAAGCCATTAGGCTGATTGAGGAAGCGTTGATGTAGCCTCTATGTTGGGGAGCAGCAGTACGGTGGATAAGCAATGTGACTTGAGAAACTGCCATGGACATAGCCAATGCTTTGGTTGCAGTCAAGGCATATAAGGCTGCAGACGAAAACCAAGGTGGGAAGAAGGTGTTGTACTCGTGCAAGGTAAAGATGATAAATGGAGTGATCAAGTACGCCAAAGGAAACACAGAAGACGAGAATCTGTAACCTGTAAGCGTTCCTAGTTTCGAGTCCAAGTATGGGAACACAAACAAGATGATGAACACACCAGCTATACCTGTAGATGAGACAAGAGTAGCGATTCTGGCCAAGGAGAATCCAAACCCACTGCCCAATGTGAATGGAAACTTAAGCTTGTCCAATGCAAAGGGAGTTGCCAAAAAGATGGGCAAGAACTCCGTGTCTGCTCCATTGTGCATTGCTGTGATGAACTGAGATACGGTAGCGTGGATAACAGGCCAGGTGTATGCGTTAGAGTAGTCTACTGGAGCAGCCTTTGAATCGTCTTCTTCGCTGGAAACTTGAGACTCAACTAGTCTAGTCTCTTCAGTGATGTCTGGGTTGAGTTGAATATTCCATGGTCTCACCGGAGCCTTGATTCCAACAAACAGCAAAAGCCAGTCTCCCAACTCTACACCGTGGTCCTTCTTATACTTCTTCAGCTCGTTGGTTTCTTCAAAGAATAAGAAACCGCACAAGAGAGCGAACCACATGATAAATGCAAGTACGATGTTGGGCAACGCGTACGGGAATTTGTCTAGTATGGACTCGTGTATTGAGCCCCAACGAGACCCAACCGTAAGCTCAGACACCTGGTCGTACGGAGACTCCTTCTTGGGTCTAGTGAAGTAAGGAGATCCACCGATCGCAGGACCAATAATCGTTCCCAACTGCCAAAGTAGTGGTAAGGTCAGGAAAGCCAACGGCTGGTGACGTTTTTCAGTTGTGACTTCACCAATAGCAGTTCTCAACACCGCGATATTACCGTTAAGTGCTCCGCCCATGGATCTTGCTATTAACGCAACGTAAAAGTTTGGAGCAAAACCAAACGTGAACAAGCTGATGGAATTGCCCAAGAGGCCTAGTAACAAGACGGGTTTTCTGCCGATTTTATCACTCAACTTGCCCCACCTGACAGCAAAGAGGAACTGGAAAAGCGCGAACGAGCCTGCCAAGTACCCACTATAGGTGGCGATGTCCTTTTCCTCGGGAGCGATGTGGAAATCACGGATCATGAAGTAGACATATGGGAAAATCGATGAAAAGGTTATGGGTTCTGCGAACCGCATTATCAATATGACTATCATCTGTCTCACGGGGAAACCCCGTAAGTGCAGTCTAATCCCCATGGTTCTAGTGTTCTAAATCAACCTCGAAAGAAAGTGAATGCCTTAAAGTATGAAAGGTTTTTAAACGATGAGTCAGTCGAGAGGTGTGGCTCATCAAATGGTTTGCAGCCTGCAATGTTCACAACGCTGCTGATCGACTGTACTACCGAAGCCGCGATTTGATTCTCGAAATCACTGGTGACTCAGAGGTTTTGGTTGAGAATTATGACTCCTCGACCGCGATGACTAGATCAGATAAAAGGTCACTTTTGATGTACGCTTTTTTTACAATGGATCAACTGTAGGAGGTTGGAGGGGGTGCAGAGGTTGAGTGAACTTAGGGTGTTGAGTGAACTTAGGGTGTTGAGTGATGTTCATGTGTTGTTGGTGATAAAGACTTTAGGTAGAGAGAGTTTAGGTAGAAGATGGGCTGTTCTCTGGAGGGAGGACTGGAGAGAAGGACTGTTTCTCTCGAGGGAAGACTGTTTCTCTGGGAAGATTGTATGTTTGTATATTTGTTTGGTGATGCGAACTGATCGGTCCTCAGTGTTGATTGCGTGGGAGAATCTTGTGGATGGTGTGACTGGTTCATGTGGTTACAGGAATAGCATATAACTGTCGCCATTTTCGTCATCTAGAAGAAGAATACGTATTAGCATGACAATGATATCTTTAGTTTCGTATAGTGATTTAGTTAAGGTTCTGGAAACGTTTTGTTAAGACCGATATGCATTGTGGTACCAAGATGCTTATCACCGTAATATTCATCAGTTGTAGAAATCAATATGCACATGTGCTATTCATGAGAATACTACCTTTTTCAGCAGGCAGCACCTAGAGTATGTGCTTCTAGAGTAGAAAGCAGCAACAACAGTACTAACAATTAGCACCCCATGTTCTTTCCTCTCTGTCCTTTGCAAACTAACCATTCTTATCATCTTATCCACATCCTACCTATCATACTCAAACAAAAACCACCTCACTCTCTGCCTATCTACTCGCCACCCACCCGCACCCTACTCACCCTCTCCCTCGTGCCTGGCCTGCCGGCCGGCCGGCCAGGCCGGCCGTGAGTGCTAGGCTGCAAAATGTCGTGCAATTGCATGTCGCAAATATCGTACTGAAATTTATAAGGAGGCGTAACTAAAGACCAGCGAATAGTGTGCGCTTCTGTTAGCTTCTTCCCGGTTATCAAACATATTCAGCAAGCTAGGACCGTAAAACACCATGAGTATTCAGATGTCATTGATTTTCGCCACATTGGTGGCCCAGATGGTGGGGCTTGTTGTCGTTCTCTTGCCATTGCCTCATGCAGTTAGAAAGAAGATTGTTGCTGTGACGTACATGTTGGAGAAGTCGCAGCACTTCAAGATCGGAGCGGGGTTCAGTGCCATTCTATTGGTGTTGCAGTTTATCGACTGTCTCAACCGGTTGAAAAGATATAGTGGCAAGAGGGAGTTTTTGAACCACGAGCAATTGGCCAGCAAGTTCTACTCGCAGAGAAACTTGTACTTGACCGGTGCCGTCTTGTACTTGAACTTGGCAATTGCTACCCTGGTGCAGATTGTCAGAAAAATGGTGCACAAGGAGGCTGAATACAGACAGCTCAAGGCGAAGAAGGTGTCTACTGATGTAGAAGATGAGTCGGAAATTGCAAAGTACAAGCAATTGATTAAGTTGAAGGACCAGGACATCGCAACCTTCAAGAAACAATTGAAGGGTTTGCAGGCCTCGTACGATGGGTTGAACGAGACCGCTCCGGTGAAGAAGGATGATTAGTATTTATGCATTCTGGGTGGTATTTATGGAATTTTACATCAATGAGGTTTATCAATTAGTGTAGAATCTGTTTCATTCCCATTATTCTACAACTGTAAACGAATTAATACATGTACCTGATCTTCCACTCCTTGGAGTGTGCTCAGACTACACAACTCAAACTAAGACTAAAACATAACAACTATGAAATAAAAACAATCCACCGCTACAATGAGTGCCCGCTATAGTTACTTGTGGCCAAGTATCTAGACACAGGGAGCTCCTTGCCCTCGCTCTCGATGGTTGCAAAGTGGATTGCTGGTTCCGAGATTTGGAACTTCAACTGGATTCCCCCCTCGTGTTCCGAGGCCAAGCCTTCGGTCATGAATCTCGCAATCACCTTTTCTTCTGGGGATGTGCTGCTCAACACTAATGGCTGCTCGTATCTCCAAGTCACTCTGTTGGAGTCTATGTTGAACGACCCAACCGGCTTGGACAACGCCGACGTGGTCCTCACGTCGCTGTTCAACGCAGCACTGACAATCAAGTTCTGCAAAGCAACGGACTTGAACGCGGGGTTCACCTTCAAGCTGATCATCAAACTCGACTGGTGTGCCTCGTGCTTCCACACATGCAGAATCAAGACAGGCACCTGTTGCTCGTTCAACTTCACCAAGTACTTGAGCGCACCAAGTGTTTTAGACGTGATCAGCGCCGGCGACAACTTGTAGCTGTCTTCGCCAACACTCTCCACAAGGTTGTTGTTCAAAATGACACGGTCAAAGTGGTTGGGGATCCGTACAACAATAGGATCAACAGGTGCAGATGGGAATGCACCAGGGTTATAGTTAAACGCAACCTCACCAACAATCTGCGACTTGGTCAACTTGCCATTCTTGAAGCGGGCGTTGATCACCTCCGAGATGGACGAGTTCAAGCCCTCGACAGTCGCGGTGCTGGAATTAGAAAAGTGTTTGAAAACCTCGTTCTGCTTCAACAAAGCGCCTCCAGTGTCTTGTCTCGTCACGGCGTACGCTTGCGGAGCTGCAAATCCTCCAGGAGGAATCACGGAGTCGCGAACACTGCCCGGATGCACAACGGAGTCGCGGGCATTGGGGATGTTGTGGAAGATTTGTGAGTTGATTTCCTTTCTATTTCTGGGCTGCGAGGCCATCTGCTCGTCAGTCGAGTGGTGCACAACCTTTCTAGATGGTGGAGGTGGTGGGGCTTGCGCCTGTGGGAGTACATCCGGTTGGGCTGCTCTTTGGATCGGTGCTGCCTTGAAGTCTTCGCTTGCTTGCGCCGATCTGGAACTTAAAGAGGTCGAGCTGGCTGTCGCTTGCGAGGTCGAACTGTTGAAGACGTTAGAGGATTGGGTGGGGGGTGCGTCCGTGGTTGAGCTTTTAGATAATAGATTTGAGGCATGTGCGGCACCGGCAGCAACCGCACCGGTGACTGTAGCACCACCCAAAGTTGCTGGAATTGACCTCGAAGCAGAAGCGCCAAATGGAGACTTGGAGTCAGAGTAGGTGCTAGCCTCCTCTTCTTCCAAGGGACTCGAAGGTCCTGACGCTCCTGCAGAACTAGACAATTGGTGCTTTTGCAACATCGACAACTTGCGGCCGCTTTCATCTTCGTCTGAAGACAAAGAGTCGGACTCTTCGTACTTGACAACGTTGGGAGAGTCTTCAAGTTGTGTACCTCTTTTAAATCTACTGCTTGACTCGGCAGGTGGAGTCTTTTGTGTCTTTTGAGCCTGTTGCTGTGGTTGTTGAACCTGTTGAAGTGGTTGCTGAACTTGTTGAAGTGGTTGCTGAACTTGTTGAAGTGGTTGCTGAACCTGTTGCTGTGGTTGTTGAACCTGTTGCTGTGGTTGTTGTTGTTGTTGTGGTGGAGGCACTTGTCTGTATGATTGTTCCGGAACAGAAACTGGATTCAAGACGGCTGGTTCAGCAGTTGGGAATGGTTGAGACTTTGGCACCAATGGTTCTGCAGCTGGTGCGTTTTGAGGGTGGGAAGGACCAGAGGGGTTGGTGTAGTACCCTGGGGCAGTTGAAAAGGTTTGGTTATCAGCATACCTTGGTTTTGAGCTACTGGCAACCGAGGATTGTCTGGCAACACCCAGGTGTGAGGATTCTTGTCTTCTTACAGAAGCTCCCCGCGAGAGGCTCAGCTGCAGGCGAGTAGGGTAGCTTGCTGTGACAAGAGGGAGTTGGTTGGACGAAGTTGTTGAAATCGAGGACGATTCTGCAATGGCGTCTCTAGACAAACCCGAGCTTTTAGGTTCCACTGGCTTTTTCTTTCTTCCGAAAATCGAGCCCACACGGGACTTCAATTTGGAAGGCTTCTTTGATGAGGAGGTTGCAGAGTGGAGCGAGTGAGCGTCGTTGCTGTGCGATGCTCTTGGGTAAACACTCAGACGTTTGTTTTTAGTTGATGAAGAGTTTAATTGTTTTTGCTGTTGCTGCAATTGTTTGCTGACAAACAGGTTACTGTCGATAGGCTTGAAGTTGCTTCTCTGCAAGTATTCCAAGTAGTACTTCAACTCGTCGTCCAACTTAAAGTTGGACAACAAGTATTTTGTTGAGCCTTCGTTGGTGGCCAAGTCCGAGGCCAAGCGTTCGTTGTTTGTTTGCAAGAAGTTGAAAACCACGTCGAAGGTCAACTGGGTTTCGTAGGATTTGTACAGTTCCAAGTTGGCGAAGGAGGCTGGAGCCTTGTAGTTCCAGTCGACTTCGGCGTTAGCGGCCGAGCTGCCTCCACGGGCCAACTTCTCGCTTACCTCGGCCAATTCCTGGCTGTTGATGATCAATTCAGACACTCTGACATCGTTGTCTGCGGCTTTCTTCAAAGGCGAGACGATTTCCTTGCGCACTGCCGACTCGACGGTGGCCAATTGCTTGACCTCGTTGTGGACTGTGGCCAACAACGAGTTCCAGAAGCGTGGGAAGTTGCTGTACTCGCCGTTGAATTGTTCCGGGGAGAAGAAGCGGCTTCCCTGTTCTGCCAACAGCTGCAATTGCTGGCGGTGGGCCTGGGTGGCTGCTGCGTAATCGCTGAACCAGGTCAACAAATCCTTGCTGAGCAATTTGCTCAGGGCATTCAACAAATGAGGAAGGACAAGAGCAGCCTGCTGTGGGGTCTTTGTAGTGAGGATGGTAGTGGCGAAGTCAATGGATTCCGCTGAGTTTCCGTTGGTATTACTGCTGCTGCTGCCGAAATTGCCGCTACTACTAGTGCCATTGGCCCCGGTCCCGGGAGGACCAAGAGGTTCATTCGACTGTGCTTGAGACATGGGGGGTCGTCACTCGATACGAAATACAATAAACAAGATCAATCACCAGCGACAACGGTGCTGTGGTAGTCAATTGATTGCTGAGGACAGACGGTGGTGGTGTTGCTTGATGTTTTTTTTTTTTTCCTTTATCCTGGACGGTTGGAATTGGAGGGGAACAGATTGGAAGAGGCTGGGGTTGGGTTGGGGTTGGAGCTGGGTAAAGGTTGGTAGAGAGGGTGGAGAGGTAGAGCTAGGGTGGGGGATGAGTGGGGGGAGTGTATTGAAAGAATTTTGGAAGAGTAGATGAAGAATAGAGCAGGAAGAGAGTGAAATGGAGGCGGTGTAGTGATGATCTGTGGAGACGAGGAAGATGCGACACAATAGGCGGATTGCATGAAAGTTTGGTAGAGAGATGGAGAGATTGGCGGGAGGTTTGGGGATATTGGGAAGATTTGGTGGGAGAAGTGTAGAGATATTGTTGGAGAAGCATTGAGATGGGAAGAAGGTAAGTTTGGCAGACGTTAACGGTGAAATTTCAGTGAGTTCATCATTACGTTAATGCTGAGGTTGGTTGCGGCGAATGTGACAGAATGAGTTTCGAAAAAGTTTAGGGAGAAATTGACGAGAGAACGTAGCGAGAAGGAATGGGATGGAATTAGTGAGAAGAAGGTGGTTAAATAGGGGGTGATGAGATGAGGGGTGATACTGGAGTTGGTGTGGGAAGGAGTGGGATGGAGTGGAGTTGGTGTGGGATGGAGTGGGATGGAGTGAGTTGGAGTGAGTTGGGGTGGACTTGTTGTTGCTAGGGGAGATTGTGAATAGGATTTGTGGGAGATTTGTGGGATTTGTGGGATTTGTGAGATTTGTGAGATTTGTAAGAGGTTTGTGGGAGGTTTAGCGAGAGATTTGTGAGAAGTTTGTGGGAGGTTTAGCGAGAGATTTGTGAGAAGTTTGTGAGAGGTTTAGTGAGAGGTTTGTGAAAGATTTGTGAAAGATTTAGCGAGAGGCTTAGTGAGAGATTGATAGACTGCAACTAGTGATGCATGTAATAAGATGAAGATAGCGATTGTGAATAAGGTTGATTCAATATCGGAAGAATTAGTTATATCGTCACTTGACTTGACTTCTGAGTAGCATAGGTAGTTCGAATCTCATATATTGATATAAAATAGATAATAATGCATGCATGTAGATCTGAAATATCTACTATAAATCTTGTGATGTACACAGTAATCTCGTGGAAGTCACAGTAATCTCGTGGAAGTCACAGTAATCTCGTGGAAGTTACAGTAATCTCGTGGAAGTTACAGTAATCTCGTAGAAGTTACAGCAATCTTGAGATGTCGAAAAATGCAATTACCAAATCCTCTTAATAAACCTCGCCTCAGATGAAGTGTGATGTTTGTTAGGTAAAGTCAACCAAAGCACCAAACATACAAAGAACATTGCAATACAGGAAGGCATAACCACATAGGAACCCCCAAACTGAGAAAGAAGCCCCACCAAGAATGGCAAGATAGCCCCTCCAGAAGTTCCGACTGCAGAACTCACAGTCAAAGCAGATACTTGGATCTTTCTAGGGATCAAGCCTTCCAGAACAAGATATGTCAACATCAACGGATACATAGGACCAATCATAACTCCACACAAGGTGATTGTGACGATTTCCAGGGCCAAGCTCTTAACTACCCATGTGAGCATGATCAAGACCATGGTCATGATCAACAAAAGAGAGTTACCTCTGCGTGCTCCAACAAACTTATGGATTTGTCTGGTGAGGAATAACCGACCAAAAGTGAGGCCGAACCAATATCCACTGACGACGTATCCAATGGAGTCCAGCGTGTGGCCTCTATAAGCACGTAAATACGTTGTGACCCAACCTCCCATGGCAACCTCACCACCTTGGTAGAACAACAAGAAGAAAGAGTTGATCCAGGTGATCTTGTTTCTTAAAGCTTCCTTCATTGTTCCCTTTGATTCGGTATTGGTGTCATCCTTTTGCTCCCAGATCTTGGTGTCGTCATCCCCAAGAGCGAACGTAAAGTATGAGAAGCATGCGTTGAGGCACATCAAAGCAAGTGTGATAAAGTAGAAGTAGTTCCATTTGAGGCCGGCCTCAACAAACGCGGTTGCTATCAACGGAGAAACAGACGCACCAAGGCCATACGTTCCATGAAAGAGCCCTAACGAGGTGGAGGTGCCCAGCAACCTGCTCACAAACACATTGTAATTCGAGATACAGGTACCTGCCCCGGCCCCACCAAAAACAAAGCCCGTCACAATCAATGGGTAGTACGAGCCTGTCAGCACAAAGGTGTACATGGCGACACCAAAACAAGTGCCAACAAGTAACGAGTACTTGCGCAAGTATCTCTGCATGGGCAGCGCGAACACGGCCACCAAAATGTAGCCCACAGCATTCCCCAACCACACTATGGACGCGATGGAGTATGAAATGTTGTACTGCAACTGCATGTAATGAAGCAACACACCCACGGAACCGTCCGAAACACCCAATGTGAACGCATATGTGCATGCGTTGATGAAGCGGTACAAGTTCTTCTTGGGGGACATGAGCAACAACGGCGCGTCCTCCTCTGGCTGGACCAACTGCTTCTCCAAGCTCGACCCTATGAACGGCCCGTCTTGAAGGGCAGCAGAAGGTGTGGTAGGCGGAGAAGAAGGCACGGACGATGGAGGAGTATCAGAGGTTACATCCATAGTGGTAGTGAAGATCTCACTACCTCTGTATTCTAACGGAGGCCTCCTGTTGATCATCGGAAGATTCGTGATATCATCTTCGTCTCTGTCTATGACTGGCTTCTTTTCCTTAGGCATGGTTAGAGTTAGAGAGAATTAAGAAAAGAGATGGATGAAGAGCTGAGGATTATTTCATGTCTATTGCGTTGCTTTTATACCCTAGATCTGCGTACCTACGTGTGGGTGATCTCTAAGTCCGTTTGTCAGCACGATGCCCTGCCCCACTTCTTCCTTTTTCACAGACGTCGCAAGGTGGTATCATCCCGGCCGCTGTGGCCTCAGCGGAGTTTGCCAACCATGCTTAGGCCCAGACAAAGGGTTTCCGAGTGCTGGTTGCATTGGCTTCCCCACAAACCAAGTGCTATTAAGGTGCAAAAGTTTTTTCATCATCGGAACAATCGAGTTTGCGATGATTTGACTCAAAATCAGGCCCGCCTGAGCTGATGGACTTTCCTCCGTTTCTGTCGGTGTGACCTGGATGCTTGACACAAACCTGCTCATCTATTTGCCCGGCCAGGTGGCCAAATTTCCGAGAATACTTCCGGCAACGGTTTTCATAACCATTGGGTGCAAAAAGTGGAAATGGGTGCAAATTGTGGAAATGTCTTGGGATACAATAAGAATTGTATTCAGTGGATGTTTTTGAGTTAATGAGTTTTAATATTAGGCAACTGGAAACTGCAAAGGTGTACTGACAGGGTGACATTAAAAATCAGCTTCCATCATTAACATTACAGAGCTCTATAAGGGTGACATTAAAGATCAGCTTCCATCATTTAAGATCAGCTGTAGTTTAAGTTGAAGTATTATCAAGGGTGTATGCATCAGGGGAAATCTACTTTGCGCAATAGAAACATCCTATTGCAGATCTACATTGATAAGAATTAAATAGAATTAAGTACACAAGGAAATAGTCTGCTCAGCAGAATCTAATTTTATCTCTTCTCAGTGCTGGAGCTTTCATTAAGGCTTTGAGGAACAGACTTGCCTTCCAATAAGGCTGGTTCATCGGCAGCGGTTTTGCTTGGGTTGCTTCTCATGGCAGACAACTTCAATCTGGCGAGTCTTGCTTCTGTCGAGCGGATTGGCTCAATCACATAAGCTCCGTCGTCTTCGTCGTTGGTGTGGTGGTTGATGTCGCTCACGCTTCCGCCCTGCAAGTCGGCATTAACGTGCGAGTCGACGGTGTAGGCAAACTCTCCGATTTCAGACATGTCGACACCCACCAACTCCTCGTCCTCGCTCAATCTCAACTTCAACCATGGGATCTTGTCCATGATGAACAAGAGGAGCGCAGTGACGACGAACGACCAGAGGCCAACCGAGGCCGATCCAGCCAACTGGTAGCCCAACTGCTTGTAGTGGTGGTTGATCCATCCACCTGCAATCTTCAAGGATGGGTCGGCGGCGACGGACCCGTCGGAGGCGGTCACGTAGTCGGCAGCAAAGAGTCCGGTCAAGATCGAGCCACAGATGGCTCCGATCCCGTGGATGGCAAAGACGTCCAAACCGTCGTCAATCTGCATCACCTCCTTCAAGTCAATGGCAAAGTTGCACACGATGGCAGGCACGACACCAAACAAGATGGCAAAGTAGACAGGGACGAAACCTGCGGCTGGGGTGATGCCCACAAGCCCGCAGATGGCACCCATGCACAAGCCCACGGTCGACCACTTTCCTCCGGTTCTGAACCAGTCGACAAACATCCAGGTCAAACCACCGCACGAGGCAGCAATGTTGGTGTTGACACAGGCGTACCAGGATCTGATGGTGGCGTTACCGGTGGAACCACCGTTGAAACCGAACCAGCCGAACCAGAGAAACACGGTACCCATGACGATCGAGGTGACCGAGTGGGGCTTGTACTTGGGCACCTTGCCCGTGGCCACAGGGTCGTGTCTCTTACCCAACATCAACGAGTAGGCCAACGCAGCGAAACCAGAGTTTTCGTGCACCGGTCCTCCTCCGGCAAAGTCCAATGCGCCCAACTTGAACAACCAGCCGTTGGCTCCCCAGGTCCAGTACGCAATGGGGCAGTAGACGACGGTCAACCAGCAGAACAAGAAGATCATCATGGGGCCCAAACGCGCACGCTCGCAGCCCGCACCCACCATCAAAATGGCGGTCGTGGCGGCAAACATGCCCTGGTACAAGCAGAACAAGATGTCGGGAACGGTGGACACAACACCGGGCGCACCAAACACCTCCTTCAAACCAAAGTTCGTCATGTCACCCAAAAATGGCGAGTTCGACGTGTGCGTGAACACCAACGAGTAGCCCCAGAACATCCACTGGAAGCCGGTCAACGCCGCAGCCATGATCGAGGCCCACAAAAGAGACAAGGCATGCTTCTTTCTGGAGAGCCCCGAGTACAACAAACCCACGCCGGGAATCATGATCCACACCAACACGGAGGCCGCGCCGATCCACGCCATGTCACCCTTGTCGAATTGAGCATTCAAGTCGGTGGTGAGGATGTCACCACCAGCTCCCGTCTGTGTAAAATTTCCATCTGCAGAAGACATAATGAGATGCAGGCCAGAAGCACGAGAAACAGCCCGCGATGGTCGTTTATTTATACTTGTTTGCCGCGATTCACAATCGATTTATCTATCCAATGATATCGCAGGGTTCAAAGCACGTAATAACAATACGCCTAAGACGGCGTCCTCCACCGCTTGCGGCTGTAAAAGAAACATCTTTACTTCACCATCGCTGTAATAATGATAAGGTCGTGACACAAAGCCCGTGCCCGAGAATTGTTATCAAGCGTTCCAGCGTGTAGCAGTTCGTATCTTGGGGTGGTCGGCAGGTGGAGGTGCGTAGGGCATGAAGCAGGTGTGGGGGTGATGGTTAGATTGTTTGGTGGGTCCAAAGAAGGGCTGGTAGGCGCTATGTGAAGCACCACTGACACTGACGTGAAGAGATGGCTTAGCGCCGGTTGCAAGACTGTTGAGATTGTTGAAAGAGGAATGCAGTAGGGCTGGCGCATGGGTCTGGGCAGCCAGGGCATTTGGGCGATCCCCGTGCACAAGCTCGTACTTGAGGGTCCAACATTCGATTCCAGATTGGAAAAAGACTGTATAGAATTTTTAAATTGGCCAATAGATTGTCGCGATCGTGAGATTGCAGCCAATTTGAAAAATGCCTAGCGATAAGGATTGGGGCATGCGATAATTGAAAAATAACTAGGCGAGACTCTAGGGTAGTGTATAGCCTAGGGTAATGACGGAGGGAGGGAAATTGGGGCATTGTGATTGGGCAGACACCGCAATTGACTGATAGTGCGGACGGGTTTCGGTCGATGCTCGTTTATACCTCACTGGAGTGGCTGGATGTGTCTTGCGATGGTGATCAACGGTCAACCTTAATTGATGCACCAGGTACATCGAGACTTTTGTGTGTCTGATAAGAATCAGTGGGTTAATCTTGGATTTCTTGGTACGTCAAGGTTCAGAACTGGCTTTGCTGGGGTTGAGTATCGGGGTGTGAATTAGAGTTTAGTCGAGCGAATGACCAGAGGTTCCTCATGGGTTGTTGAGATGCCAGATGTTGGGGTATTTGTTTTACGAGATGATTATGAGTCAGCGAAAATGTTGTGTAAGCTAATTTAGCATGAACGTGTCATGGTTGACGTATGTCGCCGGTCCGGGATTGTGTATGTTCTTTACTCGTTAAAAGTATTAGTGTGATCTTTTGGTATTGAGTTACAAGTCTTGGTTTTGGTTCTGTTGTGGGTTGATTCTAGATTACTATTTACAATTAAACTACCTTCTCTCTTGGCTGTAGACTAAATACAGATCTTCTATGTGAGTGAAGTTGCGCTCGCCTCAGATTATACTCAAATTGACTGTCATCTCTCTCCGCTTATTCTTGTTGGATCTCTTGACACAATTTGTGGGGACGTATGGAGGATTAATTTCAGAGATAGGATTTTGTGGAGCAGAGTATTTTAGTTACACAGTGATGATATTTTACTTGCATGAGATGAAATGATTTATGAGTGGATGACATTTAATTTATGAGTAGATGATATTTTATTTATGAGTAGCTGCCATTTTACTTATTAGTAGATGACATTTAATTTATGAGTAGATGACATTTAATTTATGAGCAGATGATATTTTGCTTATGAGTAGATGAGTGTTTTGAGTAGTGTTCTATTTATGATTAGATGAGTAGTATGAGTAGAATGTTTTATTTATGAGTGGATTAGTGTTTTGAGTAGAGTGTTCTATTTATGAGTGGATGAGTGTTTTGAGTAGAGTGTTCTATTTATGATTAGATGAGTGTTTTGAGTAGATGAAGTTTTGAATAGAAAGTGTTTTGAGAGAGAGTATTTTATTTGCAGATGTTGTTCCCATGATTTTTGACTTCCCCTTTGGGAACAATGTCAAAACCAAGGTGACAAGACACGCAAATATACAATATATTGTCAAGATAATTATCTATTAATGCTAGGCATGCTAGGCATGCTAGGCCCAAACCTGTAGGTGCTCATAAAAGTCGACTCTCTTACCACAATCCACATGGTTGACCACGCCATCTCTTGCTTCGTCAACCATCATGGGATGGCCGCAAGCGACGAATGCGATGGACGTTCCATCGCATTCTTCGACTTCTTGCGCAACGATCAGGTTGATGTTCGGTCTGCCATGGTAGAAACTGATGTGGTTCAAGTGTGAGTGGATCCGGTCTATATTGGAGCTGGGGTCCAATTCCTTCTCCTCCGAGATGTCACTTTGCTTCGACTTGCACACCAGGAGGGATTCGTACCGGCGTCCCTGCACCGTGGTGACGAACCCGCTCAAAGGCGTGTTGGGCCGTGTGATGTAGATGTCGGTCTCTACGTTGGTGTTTCTCAAGATCATCAACTCGTCGTAAAACCAGTTGAGGAACGTGTAGTCTCTGATCACCCAGATCAACTTGATCTTCTGCCGCTGCATGTGGAGCGGCCGCATCAACGACAACTGGAAGGCCTCTGAAAACATGCCAGGAATCCCGTTCCCTCCTGCAAAAAACACAGATGAATGGTAGTGCTGAATGTTGCAGGACTCGAGTCCTCCGCTGTACGGTCCTTCGATGGTGACTCTCATTTTCGCAGAGTTCAACTCCTTTTCCAATTGTCTTTTGATGGCTCCGGTGACACCTCCCTTGGCCTTGATGTAGAAGTTGATTTGATTTGGGAGCTGCACGTATGAGAATGGGTGCGACTGGAAGAACCTCAGCTTGGTGACAAAGTAGACGTATGCAAAGCCTCCCTTTGAGGGTTTCCACCACTTGGGTGTGGGGACCTGCAACTTGATCACGTCGCCGTTGATCAACTGGAAGTCTGCAGTCGGGAACCCAAACACAAGAAGACGACACAACCGCACCACTCTGTCCAACGCCCACACACCGCACGCCACGTACATGAACCATACGTAGCCCAAGGTCAGGACATGGATCCACGACCCCATTAGGAAAATTGCAGCCAAGACGATATGGACTACCAAAAAGAAGTCGTACCACCGACGCCTGATCGCAAGCAAGCTCTGGAATGCTATGAAAGAGCCGCTCATGGTTGCTGCGAACGCACCGACGTAGTACTGATGCTTCAAGTAGTAGAGCTCCGAGGGTGCGTACATCCATGTGTAGCACAAGCCGTGGATAATCACCATCACCACGATCAAACGTGCGATCCATTTGTGAAACATGATGAAGGTTGCGTAGTTGATGCCGGTGAACCACTGCAAAATGTTGTTTCTTCCTGCAAACATCACCAACAATGGCACGCAGATGGTGCCTACGATTCCGGACCTGACCCCCACATGCTTGGCAATCGCTTTGTCTTGTGTGATGAAGATGGGGTCGTTCTCAACAACCTCTATGTTGACAGCTAGGAAGATAATGCATAGTATAGTGAAGGTTCCAATAATAATACTCTCCACTCTCGAAGGCATTAGGATTTGGAAGAATCCAGCCATGGGTCCAGGCAATTGGATCTCACTCAACTTGTACGTTCCAAACGTAGCAGGCAACGTAACATACTTCTTCACCCTGTTCAACAACCTGGAGCTCTTGGGACGGACAAACACGTCTGGAAACAAGAGCTTAGCCCAGTTATTCAATGCATATATTAAACCAACCACGAACCAAAAACACACCAACAAGAAGCTGTACAAGAAGGAGTTGTTGTAGTTTGCCAGGAGCGCGGCGGAGGCTTTTAGGTAAAGCTCGCAAGTCAGGTTGTCTATCTGTATGGGCCTGGTCATTATTCCGCCCTCTTTGTATTCACCAGCCTCCGAAAGAACTACCGCTTTGCTGTTATAGTACGACAAAGAGGACTCAAATATCGAATAGTCGACATCCTCGTCGTAGTCCAACTTACACCGCAAGTAATAGTTGTCGAGGGTGTCCTGTGTGTCTCTCCCAGCCATTTTCAAGCATGCAGCAAACATCGCCATGGCATTATCGTTGCAGCAGTAGCAAGAGTCAACCTCCACTGCAGTGCCGTTACAGAAACCAGCTGTATTGGCGACCAACGCTTTGCAGGCATACAAGTTGGTGGTTGCTATCGTTCGCTCACTGTAAGGCTTGTTAGGCTGTGCATTTGTAAATGCAAGCAACACCAAGAGTAATGGAATTTTCATTGATGTCCTTGAATCATGGACCCGGACCGACTTATATATAACCGTATCGCCTCATAGGCAAACCTAATATTTAGCACACGTACAGCATGATGAGGATCCTGCAGCTTCTAATGCTTGGTATGGTCAAAGGTATTCCCTTTGTGTGTGTTAATGCTGTCTGTTGCATAAAATAGCGTTCATAATTTTTTAATGAAGGCTTAAAGCAGGAACCTATCTTGCTTTTTGGGAACGCCCAACGTTGAGCTCATAGATCCGAACAAAATTCTCCTGTTTTTGGCGTTCGGCGGACCCTTGTGCATGAAGGCGGAATCTTACAATGCTTGTCAAACAAAGACTTAAGCGACTTGCTCGTTCTCTGGGCTTAGGACATTCGCTAGAGAAGGTCTCTTCGGAGTGTTCGTCTGGTGCTTCTGTCTCAGTCGGAGCTGGCAGGCTGGCAGCTATAAATAGATTTACGCGAAAGCATCTCTTTTTACGAGACTTGTCAACGCCAGGGCAAGCGAATATTATCTGCGCGAGAAAAAGTAGGCGGACAGCCGTGTGCGGATGAGCCTCGTGAGACGGACGAGACTAGGGAGACGGACAAGACATTGAGGGGCAGTATTCCGTGTTGTTGTGATTGGCTGCGTCAACGCCTTTGCTCTAAAAGAAGGCGTATGGTTCGCTGCCCACCGCCCGGAAACCAGTCCACAATGCACGACACATGAAATCAATGAGATTCTTTGCAGATCGTAAAATGCCGAATGGCTCGGATGCTACCATGATTGGATCTGAGATCGTTTCAACGAGTCTGGTTATCGAATGATGTAGGCGGTAGGTGACGTTTTCTCGAAAGTTTGCAAATGAGGACACCCCATGAATAATCCGTTTTATATGGGCAGACTAAGAAACTTGATATCGGCGCAAAGATTAAGGTTCAAACTTTATGTGGTGAACAGTCATCTTTGCACTTGTTTTGGATTGGATATTCTTGGGTTGGATGGCACCACTAAAGATGGCTGATGAGATGATGCAATTAAGTTCTGGGTTTGAGAATGGCATTTTGGTGAAAGCATAAACGTCAAAAACGTTGCGAAATTTTGAATGTGAGGTCTCCCCATTCTAGACATCTGCAAGGTAGAACTGACATCAAGTCAAGCGAGTTTAAGTTTATGCAATGGCTGCGAAATCTTGGCAGGAAACCAAGAGAAGTTGATTAAGGTTGTAACGTTCAAGATCGGGATATCACGGGTATGATGAGCTGTTTAGGAGTTAATATTCATTTGTGGTTCGATGGCTCATTACTTGCGTTTCTTGTAAGTATACCCGACTGGTTTCACCTGACGCTTCCAGGTAACGCTCCAATTAATTGTACAATCATGTTACGTTGACAGCATCTTGGTTTCCGGACTCCTTTGCACAAATGAAGTGGCTTGTCGGGCGCACTTTTCATCCTCCGCTGCGCAAGGAGTATCGTTTGAAGTAGAATCGCCAGTTTTACGTTCTATAGCTGTGGAATCTGTTTCATGGTATTTTATCAAAATATGAACCAAAATGCGCTCATGAATTGCCTGATACCGAATGGACTTGCATCTGGAAGTCTTCCACGTTCTAGTGGTTGTTGGTTGCGTTATGAAGAGTCAGAATGTTTCAGCAGATTCGCTTTTGAAACAATGCCTATTTCCGTTCACAAGCCAGAGCGTTGACAGGATGGAAGAGTAGCTTTCAAAACATATCAAGATAACTTGGCTCCTCTAGGGTAGACATTTCAAAACGAAGCTAAGGCTTGAGGAAATGTTTACCTGCATGAGACAATTAAACATCCGCAATTAGACATTTGCAGTGTCTAACTTGGCAAATGTTTTGAAATGCTCACTCGTAAGGCTTTGCGGGCTACAGATTGATATCAGAAGACTTCAAATTGTTGTACTTTGTCTCTTTGCTTTGTCTGTTTGCTTGCCCTTTATTTGAGCTACTGCTTAGTTGTGAGATCAGAGCATGTGATAGTTGTCGCAATGAGTTACTTCATTCACTTCACTAGTGCTCAATAGAAATGAGGCGGATATCAACGAACTTGGCAGTTCTTGAGGAAATAGAGTTTGAAGAAGACGCGAAAGGATTTGAGAGTACGCAATGGCATGAAGCTAGTTCATTACAAGACGTTGTTGAATAAGTGATTCGTCCATACGTAAGAAGAGTTGGTAGATGAACTGTCAAAATGGGTGTGCAAGTTGATTTCGTTTCGTTCACTATTAAGGCTCTCACTAACGACACTTGCTTAGGAAAGATCGACTTCCTGTGACAGATGCGCTGGCTCATTCTACAAACCGCTAACCTGCGTACTAAGTCAACGGTAATCGACAGGATCCTTGCATCAACTTGAAACGGCACTTCTAACTCAGGGGACCAGTGTCGTGTTCATTAGTTTGCAGCCGACAAGTAGTCGTTTCAGAATACGAGTCAATGAGGAGTAATTTAGTCAAGAGTTGTGTGTTACCTCTCAGCTTGCTTATGAAGCTCGAAGGAAAATCTATGCTTTTGAAAGAGCTTAAGTACCAGTGTTCCTAAGCTTCTCGGCTACAGACTAAGCTGAACATGTTAGCAAGTCAATCTCATATCATGAAGTACCTCACATAACATGTCCGAAACACAATACAGCTGTTGCTTTCGGTTCAGGAAAGATATGCTCAGCCAATACTCTTGCCAGTTTCATCACTGGGTTTTGTCATTGACGGTGATACTCGCTATTGAGAAGAGCGTGTTGACAGAAGCAGGCTTTTCTCGAAAAGTTCATGAGAGGTCTTTCGTGCCAAGTACCAAGTCTAAGGGTAATACAAGCATTGAAAGTCTCTAGATACAAGACAGATTATGTAGGCTTGTACTTGTTGCATACCAAATCACCCAAAACACTGAATCGCTAACCGTTAGATGAGGTTTTGCCAAGTGGAGTTTGAACTTGATTGAAGAATTTCACTAGCTAGTGACTATCGAGTACTCTCAAACTTGCAAACCAGAGTTGAGAGTCATCCACCTCAAAAACACCATGATAGTATATGATGTCAGTGTGCCTAAGGCGAAAAGGAGTCGCAAGTAGGTTGCTTAGCTTGCCAAGGACAACAACAAGAATGAAGGGCAGAATATTTTGATCAAGTTGTACCAATCACTAAAACCAGGGTTACTTGGACTTGAGTTGACTAGGGAGGAATCTTTCTATGGGTACAAATTATTCCAACAGAACCAGATCCAGTTCTTTTAGCAGAAGTAGATATTTCTAGTGATCTTCGTTAACCTGTCTAAGTTCCTTCACTCTTCGGATTGTATGGAATCCCTCACTCTCTAGTAAATCCGTTCAGTCCAATCTATTTAAAGCAATGTAACACATCAACGTACAGATGTAACACATCAACGACCATTTGTTTCATCCAGCTTCAAATCATCGCAGAGCCAGCATCCATCGAATCCAGACCGCACTGAAACAAATTGAAAAATTATCAAAACAACTGGAAAGGAACGGACCAGATTCATGAACAAAGGATTTCTCACAATGCGATGGTGGTTCAATGCAGAGAATATAATCCCATTGGTCTAGTGTGTCGAGTAACCACCTGATTTCATGTACGATGTTGCTTCAACTTGATTGAAAGGGATATTGATCGAGTCCTTGACTCGACAGCCGAATTGTATGCGGGACCTCAAGGGGTATGCTTGATTCCACCATGGGGGTTTTGGAGTTCCAATTTCACGGAGAAATAGAATATTGGTGAGCAATTGTTGATGGGTCTGGCCGGACGGAGTTGTGATCGGGTAGACCGAACGCTGAAATCAAGCTTGAGCTCAGCGAAGTTGCATAAAAGCTTGCGAGGGTTGAGGGAGGATTCTCGACAATCAATTGTTCATGCATTCGTGATGACAATAGAAGACTTGAACAAGAGATTCTTCACATCGAAGAGGTCGAGGTAGGATTACAGTGTTCTTCAAGTCGGAAATACAGCTGGTGGTAAGTTGACACCAAGTTTATGGCCTCGAACCGGGGTGAAAGCCATGGCTTAGGATGATCGCTGCACATATACCTATTCCAAAGCAAAGAACATTTTGATGGTGCAATCGCAGCCACTGGAATCCCAAGATCAGGTCCGAGTACGGCTCATCCAGCCACATGGTCCAGCAGGATCGCCTGAATAACTATTACCCAAAGAAGAGACAGAGAATTGCCCGTTTCGTAGCGTGGTGATATCTACCCCTTACACCTGAACCATCGACCTTCCTACTCAAACGGTGATCTTAGGCATCTAAGAAAGCTAAAAGTGTGAAAAATGGGGCACGTTCAGGAACCCTGGACGTTGTGGCGACGACAATCGTGAGCCAGGGTTCATATGAATCCAACAAATTTCGACACCCTCGTTGCATCCAAAACCAGTGTGCCAGCATCTCCATTCAGCCCAGTAGCGACTCCTTGGTCAAGAATTACTGCAAGTGGCAAAGAGAACTCTGGGCATTTGCCTGAACAGTCGAGTAACGTTTTTGGTACCTGAGGGAGTGCGAGATTGAACTCGTATATGGGCGACACTCGTGACCACGAAGGGGGACGCCTTACTAGATATGTAGAAGCAGAAGGGAAGCACAATCTAAAAATATGTAGGTTAAAGGAGTGATGAGGTGATGAGTTTTGGTGAGGAGTTTTCGTGAGGAGTTTTGGTGAGGAGTTTTGGTGAGGAGGTTGAGATGAATACAGCCAAGAAAAGGTTCGTATTCGCAGCCACCAAGCCATTGATGAGCATTACTCGAAAATAGACTGCTAGGAGTCATTACGACATGAAACAAACCTTAAAGGAGCAAATATATCGAGGGTCGGGTTCGAAGGTGACAATGGCCTAAAACACTAGGGCTCCACCCTTTTGCAGACCGAGACTTCTTGGTACACACCCCGTTCGCCTGGGCATGTGTCTTTGAAAAAGCTTGGAGACTTCTGGATATAGGCAAAAAAGTGTGCGCACCTTAGTGTGCCTACCTAAGTCAACGGTTCTTCGGCGTTGTGTTCAGGGGTGGAGCGAACCAGGGGCAGCTTCTATTATTTACAGAAAAGAGTTCCACCGCCTCGCTTGGAGAAGAAAATTCGTGGCATGCGTCTGGGATGCTGGTAAGTATGCAGGATATGGGGATCTAGTGACGCAAGAGGTATGTAGAGATGGACGTGGGGACCTTCTCTGGGTGTAATTAGGCTCTGGTTGGGCAGCCTGGCTTCTATAATTAAATCCTTTTGTGGCACTGTAGCGCAGGGCTGCCTGTTGCACCTGGGAGCCTCAAGCGACCACGAGTTGCAGCCATAGTTAGACAAGAGAGTTTCAGAAGGGTGGAGAGTGGGAAGTGAGTGGGAAGAGAGTGGTATAAAGGGAGCAGGATCCGCTGGTGTTGAACAGTTTAATCAGTAAGGAATTGAATAAGTATGAGAATTCAATCTGCTATTGCTATTGCTAGTATTCTTGCCGCGTCGGCTGCGGCACCTGCACCTCCAGCGGAAGTTGGTGAGCAGAGGGGAGTTCAGGTCAAGAGAACTTTTGGCTGGTGGCCATGGAAGCCCAAGGACGACTGCTATACCCCAAAGCCTACCCCAAAGCCTACTCCAACCCCAACCCCAAAGCCCACTCCAAAGCCCACTCCAACCCCAACCCCAAAGCCAACTCCAAAGCCAAGCACTACTACGCCTACCTCTAAGCCAACTGGCGGCAACGGTGGTAACGGTGGTAATGGAGGCAATGGTGGTGACAATGGTGGAAATGGTGGAAACGGAGGCAATGGAGGCAACGGTGGAAACAACGGTGGTGATGGAGGAAATGGAGGCAATGGCGGCAACGGTGGTAGCGGCCACGCAGTAGGTGGCGATGGAGGAAATGGTGGTAATGGAGGCAACGGTGGAAACAACGGCGGTGACGGAGGAAACGGAGGAAACGGTGGAAACGGTGGAAACGATGGTGGCAATGGAGGCAATGGTGGAAACGGTGGAAACGGTGGAAACAATGGTGGAAACGGTGGAAATGGTGGAAACGGAGGCAACGGTGGTGGTAAGACCACCACCAAGAAGTCCTCGACCACTACCAAGAAGTCCTCGACCACTACCAAGAAGTCCTCGACCACTCCAAAACCATCCTCGTCGACCACTCCAAAGCCTTCCTCGTCGACCACTCCAAAACCATCCTCGTCGACCACTCCAAAACCATCCTCGTCGACCACTCCAAAACCATCCTCGTCGACCACTCCAAAACCATCCTCGTCGACCACTCCAAAACCATCCTCGTCGACCACTCCAAAGCCTTCTTCTTCTTCGACCCCTGCCCAATCTTCTTCTACCCCAAGTTCTGAGCCAACTGGAGGTTCTGGCACTGGAACTGGTACTGGTACTGGCACTGGCACAGGAACTGGTACCGGCGGTGGATCTGGTACTGGCACAGGTACTGGTACTGGCACTGGCACTGGCACTGGCGCTAACGGAGGATCTGGAACTGGAACTGGTACTGGTACCGGCACTGGCACTGGCACTGGCGCAAACGGAGGATCTGGCACTGGCACTGGAACTGGAACTGGAACTGGCACAGGTACTGGCGGTAACGGCGGTTCTGGAACCGGCACTGGCACTGGCACTGGTACAGGAACTGGCACTGGCACTGGAGGTGGCTCTGGCACAGGAACTGGCACTGGAACCGGCACTGGCACTGGAACTGGATCGGGTAGTGGCACTGGCACTGGAACTGGAACTGGAACTGGAACTGGAACTGGCTCTGGTTCAGGAAGCGGCACTGGCACTGGCACAGGAACTGGAACTGGCTCTGGCTCTGGAAGCGGTTCTGGCACTGGCACAGGAACTGGAACTGGAACTGGAACTGGCACAGGAACCGGTACTGGTACTGGTTCTGGAACTGGCACCGGCACCGGAACTGGAACTGGTACTGGAACTGGCTCTGGCCACGCTTAAGTTATCCACAGATCGAAAATTTTTGTTTTTCTATGGCCGACTTGAACGGTGATTATTCTTCCCAGATACTGGCTCTGGCAACGGCTCAGGCCTATCTTCGAAAGTTACTTTGATTATACCTCGCTAGGATGCGAATTGTTTTCAAACTGGTTGAACGTAAATTGCTACGATGGTAGCTGCTACTGTTATTACTTAGGTTTAAAATGATTTCACCAATACACGAATGGTTTATATTAGAGTGTAGATTGAGCTCTCGCAAGTGAGCTTTAGCTTGACTTAACAATGGCTGCAAAATAAGGTTGTGCAACAGAACTTTATTTTTAACCCAATTGGTCGAATGTGGGGAACTAAGGATGCGTTCGGATATTGCGTTCTCAAATGGGCTGTGTTGTGAGCACGGAAGCCAATAGCATTGAAGTGTCTTTCAGGGGTCAGGAAGTCAAAGTTGGGCGATCTTGAGTAACAAGCGCAATAAACAGGCAATGGAAACATACTTTGGGCGAATGTACACCACAACCTCATGCTCTGGAGAGAGCTTTTGGATCCCGTATTGATGGAGATAGAAATTCCATTCAGGGTATTGAACGGGCATCTTGTCTCTTTGGTAGATCTTAATGCGGTATACCTTGCAGTTCCAAGGTAAGTGTACTGTACTCCTCCTTGCGTTCTCCTTTGCCTCTTTCTGTTTCTGGTACTTGTAGATCCTGCTTTCTTGTCTTCTCCAATTCTCATGCCTCATAACAATTTCTCAAATAAACGAACAAATTTGAAAAAATAGTAAAATTAGAGAGTAAGAGTCGATTGCGAAATCGGTTATTATAGAAGAGAAACAGCTACACTCCGCCCAATCCTATTGGGCTGTATCCGGAGTTTAGTTTAAATTGAAACTCTTCTGTTGGGCGGACGAGGTTTTACTCTGTGGGATTTCAGATCTTCAACAATGTTTAGTGGTAGTCGTAATGCTTCCTCAATGGTTGTGCTGTGATCCTGGTGACGAATTTTAGCCTAAAACGTCAAACTTTGTTGGAGTCAAAGAAGGGGTGAGGAATAGTTGTGAATGGTGGTGAGCTGGTGACTGCTCCCCTTGATTAACGCTAACTGAAGTATGTGTACGTCAAAGGAAAATCCAGCTAGATATGTCAGTGCTTGTTTAAAGCGACGAAAGAAGAGTTGAGCCAGTGAGAGCTATAATAACCGATAAGGTTACGTGGCAGAAGATGCCGACGAAGAAAATGACAGCGAAGGAGAGAAGGAGCATGCGAAGAAAACAAACCAGATGGACGAAGAACTTCCAACGACACTAGAAAGCATGTATTGGACCGAGGGTGTTTGATTTTAAAAGAAATCAGAGTTGAATCCTTGGAATCCAAGATTCACTTCTTCCATGAGGATTAACCAAAAAGGATGTACAATGAATCGATTGAGACGTTTGTACATTGAAGATCAAGAACACAATGAAGTCACTGGCAAACAGTGGCCGAACAGCTGTTGAATGATCTGTAAACTTTCAAAAGAGAAGAACAGGCTTGCATTTTCAATAAGTACTACGTTAGTTAGAGCGTTACAGAAGATATTTAGTAGAAGCACCCAACAAGATGCTAAGCAATAGCCTAAAGCCCAAGCCAGAAGTGCGTCTTTTCAACTTCGAACTTGGCTTGCAAAGGAGTGTTGTTCAGGGAGTTGCCAACATAAACAGTGTATGCACCCTTCTCCGAAGCCCACTTGTTCTTGTATGATTCCCAGAAGGAGGTTGCTTCACGAATCGACACCTCAAGCGTGACTTCCGCGCTCTCACCAGCCCTCAAGAATACCTTTTCAAAGACCTTCAATTCTTTCACTGGTCTGATGATACTTGGTCGGTCTTGTGAAACGTACAACTGAACTACTTCAGCACCATCAACCTCACCAGTGTTGGTAACCCTCACACATGAAACAAGCTGACCTCCACTCGCAGAAACACTCAAGTCAGCGAATTCAAAGGTGGTGTACGACAAGCCGAAACCAAAAGGAAACAGCACATCTCTGTTGACCTTTTCGAAGTACCTGTAACCCACGAAAATATCTTCGCCATACAAGACCCTTCCGTTGGTGTTTCCAAAGTTTAGGTAGGACGGAACATCTTGCAATGTCTTCGGAAAAGTCATTGTGAGCTTTCCGCTTGGGTTGACGTCGCCAAACAAAATATCCGCAATGGCATTCCCGAGTTCGTTACCCCCATACCAGGCATGAATCAAAGCAGGAACATTGTCGATAACCCGTGTTAAAGTGACTGGAGAGCCTGATTGATTAACCACAACAACGTTCGGGTTGGCTTTCGCAACAGCCTCGACTAACGCGTAGGTGTGACCTGGAATGTCCATATCCGGCCTGTCAAAGCCTTCAGACTCCCATTGCTTCGAAAGACCAATAACCAACACCACCTTGTCGGCTCTTCTCGCCACCTCCACTGCCTTTTCAATTTCAATTTCAGGAGTTGACTTGGGAGTGAATCCAAAGTTGACACCCCCATAGAGGTTTGCGTTCTTGGTGAGCTCAGAGGTTTTGGCAGTTCCAAACTCGACCTTTATTTTGTAAGTTTGGCCAGCACAAAGATTGATAACGCCTTTCTCTTCTTGGGTTCCCATTCCCATGAAGAAGTCGCTGCCTTTGGTTTGATTTGTCTTGTTGTCCACAACCAACGTTTCGTCAATGTACAATTGAGCTGTGCCCATCGTTGACACCCCGAACACCACCTCAGCTGTTTCATCTGGAGTGAAGGTCCCTTCGAGGTCGACGAAGAAAATGCCTTTGCATTCTTTTGGAGCAGCGTAGTCAAAGAAGCATAGATGCGATGAGCCCAACTTTCGAGTGTCGAACAATTCACGATCCTCAGCACCAGGTGGATGCTTATAAAACTTTCCAGTCAACCCAAATAACGAACCAGCGTCAGGAGCAGTTCTGTCTAGAAAAGCCCCAATTGAATACTCTGCAGAAACGTACTTTGAAATACCCTCATAAGGTGTCACCACATATGAAGCATTCAAGGAAGCAGAACCACCGCCAGAGTTTTGGCGTGCTTTCGCGTTTGGGCCAATGACGGCTATCTTTTCTGACCTGGACAAGGGCAAGATGTTTTCATTCTTTAACAAAACTATAGACTCTGCGCTGAGCTTCCTCAAGAATTCAAAGTCTTTAGGGTCGTTATTTGGGAGCTCTGAGGTTGGCAAATCAAGTGATTCGTTTATGAACTGGAGGACTTGGCGCACGTTGGAGTCGATGATGTCGTGATGGATTTCCCCATTCGTAACCTTATGGAGAGTTTCTGCAGCACCTCTGTTTCTGGTTGGACCAGGCATTTCCAAGTTGAGACCGGCATCCAAAGCTTCTTTACCAGAGTAGGTACCCAACCAGTCAGACATGATCAACCCGTCCCAGCCCCACTCTTTGCGCAACAAATCCTGTAGTAATTTTGATTGAGATACGTGCACTCCGTTGACCTTGTTATAGGCTGTCATCAACGACCTTGGATCTTCTCTGATTGCAATTTGGAAAGGCTTGAGATAGATTTCTCTCAAAGCGCGTTCGGTTACGAGCGAGTCAACACCTAAACGATACTCTTCCTGCTCGTTGCAAACAAAGTGTTTAATACAAGCCAAGACCTTGGTGCTTTGGATGCCTTTGATGATGCTGGCAGCCGCAGCACCTGAGAGAAAGGGATCTTCCGAGAAACTCTCAAACGATCTGCCACCTAATGGGCTGCGCACTATGTTGCACGTTGGACCTAGGATGCAGTGCGCGCCCTTTAAAATAGCTTCTTTTCCCATCAATTTACCAGCATCCACAAGTAGCGTCTTGTTGAATGTTGCTGCCAAAGCGGTTCCACATGGAAAACAGTTGGAAGGAATAGGATCGAAAAACCTAGTGCCGCGTATACCATTGGGGCCATCACTAACCCTAATTGAAGGAATGTGTAGTCTCTCAATAGGTACAGTGTGCCAGAAATCGCGGCCAGCAAGAAGAGAGATCTTTTCGGGGAGAGTAAGCTCCCCAAGGAGCTGCTCAATGTCTAAGTTCTTCATGATAGAGAAATTAGAATGTGGGAATAAGTCGCAGCTATAAAATAGACCTGGTTGCGGGGACTGATCAACAAGTAATCCTATTTGATTAATGCCCGCCTTGGCTCTATTAGGTTTACCACCAACCTCCACTGAACCAGAGTGTTTGAAAACCTCGGTCTCGGCGGATGTTCTCGTTCGGTATCTACCCACTACTCCCACAGAAGTAGAGTGTTTTGAATTTGATCTTGGACCCCAGATTATCCACGTTCAATTTTCTTGCGGCTGAGCCATCGAGAATACCCCCGGATAAGGATGGAACTGCGTTCATTCCAAACGGAAATGGTGCATAAGTCAACTAATTAGTTATGTATTTTCTGCGCAGATGGCACGCTTTCCCCTCTAACCTATTTGGTCACAATTCGTACTAGTGGAAAGAGATTATGCACCAAGTGGGGCAGTTGAATAACGCAGGTAACAATAAATTTAGATGATGCGGCGGCTCTCCAAGTTTATTGTCAACGAACTCACTTGAAAATAGGAGGTCCCTGAAAAATCGAAGTACTTACCTCAAAACTAAAATGCTTAGCACCTTGTCTTGAAGAACGTACATACTGCAGGTACCCCGCATACAGAAGTCTGATGCTTAAGATGGCATATTTAAGAAGCCCAATTCATCATTTTTATCATCATCAATGTCTTCTCAAGATTCTCCCACCTTTACACCAGAACAACCCAGTAATGAGTTGTTCAAACTTGAAAAACCGTGGTGGAAATATGGCTACTTGTTACGACTCCACTTCTCAATTTTTGTTATCACCATGACTTCAACCAACAGTGGGTATGATAGTTCCATGTTGAATGGCTTGCAATCGATTCCTGACTGGCAGAAGGCGATGGGTCACCCGAAGCCTAAGATCTTGGGTGCGCTTGGTAACGCTGTTATTTTCGGTGCTATTGCTGCTTCTCCAATTGCGCCTTGGTTGTCAGACACCTATGGTAGGAGATGGTGCATCATTGGTGGTGCTGTCATAACGATTATTGGGTCTGTTTTGCAAGGTGTTTCAAACTCGTATGGATTCTTCTATGCGCTGAGAATCATCATTGGTTTTGGATCAGCAATAGGAGTGATTTCCTCTCCGTCTTTAATTTCAGAGATTTCGTATCCTACGTACAGAACAACTGCAACTGCTTCGTTTAACGTGTGCTGGTACTTGGGAGCATGCATTGCCGCATGGATAACCTTTGGATCGAGGAATATCAATGGCCATTACAGTTGGAAGATTCCTTCATACTTGCAAGCGGCGTTGCCATTAATCCAAATGACTGTCATTTGGGTTGTTCCCGAATCACCAAGATTCTTGATTGCAAAAGGGAGAAATGAGGAGGCGATGAAGATGCTTTATAAAAGCCACGCTGGAAACGTCAGAAACGAGCGCACCAAAACATTGGTTGAGTTCGAGATGAGAGAAATCGAAACTGCATTGGAAATGGAGAAAATTCTGTCCAACAGCAACTACATGGACTTTATCAGAATCCCGTCCTTCAGAAAAAGACTTTTTTTAACCATGTTCACGTCTGCCGCAACACAGCTTTCTGGAAACGGACTCGTCTCGTACTACTTGAGCTTGGTTTTGAAGTCCATTGGTATCACGACGAAAACAGAACAGTTGAAGATTAACGGTGGGTTGATGACGTACAATATGGGGGTGGCTGCAATAGTTGCTTGGTTGATTGGAAAGTTTCGAAGAAGAACCGTTTTGCTCTTTTCGTTTTCAGCAATGCTTATCTGTTTTATCATCTGGACAGCACTCTCCGCTCAAGCAGTGATGCATCACTTTGAGAATAAAGATTTGTCAAACGGAGTTCTTGCGATGATTTTCCTCTTCTATGCTGCTTATAATTCAGGCCTAAATGGATTACCGTACGTATACGTGTGTGAAATCTTACCTTACACGCATCGCGCAAAGGGTCTTGCCATTTTCAACGTGGTCACCCTTGTGTGTGTTGTGTTCAACGGTTTTGTCAATCCTATTGCTATTACAGCTATTAAGTGGAAGTACTACATTGTGTACTGCTGTATTTTGGCGGTCGAGTTGGTTGTGGTCTACTTTACCTACCCTGAGACTAGCGGGTACACCTTGGAGGAGGTTGGAAAGGTGTTTGGTGATGAACCCGCGCGGTTTACAGGGTTGGACAGTTTAGTGAAGAGCGAGGTTGAGTATCGTGAGTCTACGGAGAAAGAAAGAAACGTCTAGCGATCATCAGTCCAAATAATGTTTGTTCTTAGTCTATGCTTTCAATACAATTGGCTTTGTATCTTGCTCCAGTCTTCTGACTATCTTCAATAATCCTGCCGCATTTATCCTCATTGAGATTTGCACCCAAATATATTTTCTAGATTTTTCTCAGATTTTTGCGAATCTTTGGACAGGATTTCTGGGGTGCAGATCAAATTTGCAGCCATTCCTAGACGGCAAGTAAGTGTAGGTGTCTCAGTTGATTACGGTGAGTTGGTATTGGACAATCTAAAGCTAAAACTTGCCACACCTTCATTCACTAGCCAATGCGGTCTTTCGATGTCTCTTACTATTGCGGTACGGGTCTTTCGATGTCTCTTACTATTGCGGTACGGGTCT